>JARHVA010000460.1:280000-285000 GCA_037957365.1 Torreya grandis
ATACTAATAAAAAATATGCGCAAGGTCATGTAAATTTGTCATGCTTTTATAAATATCATCTATGTAAATTTTCAAAAGAAACACATAATAGATCTGTTATGGTTTTTTCATGAACATCTTGAATATATGGATTGTAGGTTTAAAGGAGAAGGAATGAACTCAGAATTGAATTGTCTTTACTCTTGGAATGGAAAGGGTTTCTTAATAAAACCCTAAGGGTTTAAGTCATGGTATCAACAAATAATTGTTATTTTGATCTTGACTGGCTATAGCCTAGACTAGGTAGCTTAAGCTATAACTTAAGCCTTTGTCATCATTGCAAAATTTATCCCTCAACTTAGAAAATACCATATTGAACAATGATCAAAGGACCTAATATATGTCCCAGCTTTATCAATGGCCCATGTTTCATCATAAGTAGACAATCTAATAGAGTGAATCAAAGTCAAATTGTCATTGGTCCCTCTGAGTGAATATGCTAATTCAAAGTGTCACAAACATGAGTCTATTAGATAGATGACTAATGAGAGTGATCCTATCAAAGATAAGAGTTTGAGCTAGTTGTAATATCAATGGTTCATTATTAATCAGACATTGGAGATCCAATAAAGTGAGATGAAGTAAAATTATCAAAAATACCTCTTAATGAGTGTGCAAGTGATAGTGTCACAATCATGAAGCCCAAATAGTTAATGATTGAGCTTGTCAAAATATTTGATAGTGTGTAGGTGATCATGCAAAGGAGATCTAATGGAGAGAATAGACTCAAATGCTATAAAGATCTTGAAATTTAACAACTAGATATAATTAAAGATCTTGCATATTTGAAGATCAAATGATACGTGGAAGCATGGATGAAAGAGATCCAACAAAGCAAGTGGACTCATATGGAATAAAGTGATCAATGTTTATCGATATAATGGCAAGTTAAAATGAAGCATGTTCAAGAATATTTATAGAGAAAAATCTATCAAAAGATATAGGAAGCAAATAGATGAGATCAAAGTGTTTAAGTTTAATGACCAAGTCAAGGTAAAGGCCGTACATATTTAGAGATCAAACAATACGTGGGAGCTAGGATTTAGAGATCGATGAACACCTTTTAAAGAGTGGAACATTAAATCTCAACATCATACAAAGATCTGATAGAGCAAGAGAGCTTGGAGATGGTATGAATAAAGAGATCAAAGGCCAGTATTTAAAGTCATGTCCAGACAAATGGTTAGTTACAAGAACATGTAGGGAAGATGTAGTTCATGATATAGACAATAAGATTGATAAATCTAACCAATAAAATAAACATTAAAGATCCTATGTATCAAAGCTTGAGCCTAACAAATGTTATAGATGTAAAGAGACCTATAATTATGGTGTGATGCATGGAATCAAGATGCAGGAAAAATTACTAGAGTCTAGAATTAGCATGATGGGTTAATGTTCGATTGTGAAGATAAAGAAGATGAAAAACTTAGATCAAATGTTTATATATATATATATATATATATATATATATATATATATATATATATATATATATGTATGATATCTAGGACAAAAAAATACTGCTAGAGCTATTCAAATTGTGTCAAATAGAAAATATATAGATATAGAACTAGAAGAAATAGAGGAAAAGAAGAGGCTACAGAGAGGGAGAGAGATGAAGTGTGTTAAATAGGTAAATATCTAGATAGATAGATAGATAGAGAGAGAGAGGGGTAGAGAGGAATAAATACACACACATATAATGTGCATATAATGAGAATTTACTTATTAGACTTGTAATAGAGATAACAAAGTTAGATTCATTTATGAATCTATTTTGTATACAAGAGTTGTAGATCCATAGATTTGATAGGTTGGTGACATTAGATAAGCTGAGTGGGTACTCAGATTAGGGAGTGGGTGCTTTTTTAGAGTTAAAACTCTTAAATTAGGGAATTGGTGTCTCCTTAGGGTTGGTTCCCGTAAACATGGTAACCAATGAGGTTAAGCAGAGTTAGTGCTCAGTTAGGGAGATGGTGCTTCCTTAGTGTTGGTGATATTAATGCAGGGGATTGGTGTCTCCTTAAGGTCAATGCCCTAAAATGTGTAATCAATGAGGTTTTACTAATGAAGCTTTGAACTATGAGGCTGGATTAGAACAATAGATTCTAGAAGATATTCTCACCATGCTTTTTCCCTTTGGGTTTTTCACATATAAATCTGGTGTCATGTGTATTTGTGTGTGTATGTGATCTCTTTATTTATATTTTTATATGCATATGCTTTTGAATTTTATTTAAAAATATGAAATTATTGGTTTTAGTTGATCTAATGATTCACCCCCCTCTCAGTAGATAGTTGTGTTACAACAAATCTACTATAATCTATTAATAGAAATAAACAAATCTAAGCTAAAAACTCCCAACTTAATCAAGGTGTAAATCAATTTAAAGCAACAATAATATTTGTGTTGTGTTACTCAGCATGCTAGCTCCTTCACTCAACAAATGATTGTAGGAAATATCTATTTAGAAGGATGATAAAATTACATTAGCAAAAGGGGAAAGATAAGAGAGACATAACTCCAAACAAAAGAGTAATCAACTGTGTTTGGCTAGTACACTGAATGCAAAGATCTAGTTACAAATACAATAACTTCCCTTGATTAAAATTATGTAGTTGAATGTGAAAACAATAATGGTAAAGATTTAAAACAATGGAAATAGTCTATGGCTATGAAAATCTTCAAAACTCTAGCCTCTAATGTAATTTTTTGAATCATAAATCAAGCCAAAAATAACCTTCTTGTATAAACAATTGGGAGATTACATAAGGGAGTTCAACTAATTCCAACATGGAATTCAACTTGAGAGGAACTGGACCAAGTAAAAATAGTTAAAAGCAAGAGTGGAAGTGATTTGTGAAACCATGGAGATGAACTTGTGGTATAAAAATCAAGAAACTTGACAAAAGGGATGCAAAACACATCAATGAATGATTCATGGGAGCTAATATTATAAGGCAAACAAGAATGGATAGAACCACCACTCTATGTAAGGGCAGTTACAAAACTACCACTTAAGGTGACCAAACTACCATTAAATATCACAAAACCACCATAATGATTATGTAATCGAAGGAGTAGTTCATTAATGGAGAGGGGTAGTTTCATCACATGGAACAATAGTTTTGTCACAAATGGCTAGTTTTTGAAACAAGAAAAAATAGATGGCAAAAATAGAAATAAAAAGTTTAAAAATGGTCTAAGTAGAATAAAGGATAAGGATAAAGTAGGGACTATAATGTTAGAGAGTACCCACTTGAGTGTCAATTAAGAGATCAATACATCATCATTAGATATTTTACTGAATATGTCACATTGTGTAAATATTAAGTGCACACAATTCCTCCAATATAACAAGTTTAATTATAGGGTCTTATTTTTTGTTCTCAAGTTGTCATTAAATAGAGAGAGAGGTCATAATAAAAATGGCATGATGAAACTCACCCAAAAATTTAGATGCATGGCATAAGGATGCCATAAGAATTCCCCCATTTAACTCACCTAGCTGTACTTACAAGCTACAATATTATTACAAATGACGATGCACAACTACTATCAAAGATCTAAAATAAGGTACACTAACATACTAAAGCACAAAAATTAAGAAAAAATGAGATATGCCTTATTACATATGGAATAAAACTTATTATATCAAAAACCTTACATGTGAACACACACTTCAAGTAGAAAGGAAAGCATGCATGCCTCTAAGAGTCTCTTCCTAATATTCCTATTTAGGTGTTTCATAATATTCTTCTAGATGTCACTCTAAATCAGTAGTTCACATTTGTTTTCAATAGATTGCATATAATCCATGTGATATTATTATTCATGCCATCCCTATTCTATGCAGGTCCTCATAGCAATTCTAGATTCAAAATTTCCTCTCTACCTAGGGTCATTTTTTGGCCACACTTTATACCAAATCTAAATATTAGTAAGACTTATAATTTCACACTCATCTAGTTCCTCCATTCTTAAATATTTCTCCACTTCTAGCTCATAGATACCATTCCCCCTTCACCTTATACCCTTGTGAATTTCTCATTTGCATAGGAACCTAATCATCTACATTAGGATGTTCTCTAGTCCATTGTCTATCATCTTCTTGACTTATAACATAAACTAATTAAAATTTAAGCCTCCAAGTTCATGAAAACACTAGAACTCAACTTCCTTCTACCATTTCATCAAAATATTTCAATAAGGTACCAATAACAAAATCATAATTTTGGTCTACCTAAATAGCCTTAAGGGTCACCCACATGATATTTATTTTGTGTGTTCCTTATTGGATACCAACACTTAACCTTGTCACATTGGAATATCATTTAAATATCCTTGTGATCTTACTTGGAGTATAAAGAGGGAAATTGGGTGAGGTTGGGTTTAGTTAAAAATGGTTTTCTCTACTTAATCATGTGTGCACCTTTTGCACACAAGGTTTCCAATAGCATTACCTATTCTATTCTAGCAATACATGATAAAACGAATATACTCCTATGGTCTGGATTGTAAAAATGCTATTAAAACTAAGTATTCATTCATTTAATGACAAAACATCTAATAAAATTTCATAGCCATAACAAGGATAAAAATGATGACCTCAATATAAATTTTATTCATTTATTAATAGTTCATTGATAAGAATACTACAAGGTGATTTCAAACACTTTGAACATACCAACTATCTATCTATCTAGACTATCTCTCTCTAGACTCCAAAAATATTTCAGTAATATCTCCTTGCTTATGTATTGACATTCCTATAGTAGAAAAAGTGTTTGAATATGAATTATATATAATTAGAAATGTTAAATTTATAAATTTTATAAATATTTTGTATTTATTATTACTTGACATTTCATATCACCAAGCACAATCCATCACTATATGAAAGAGAATTATGATGAATCATAACTAGTGATCCATAATGTTGTGCAATAATAGGTAG
>JARHVA010000460.1:287500-440000 GCA_037957365.1 Torreya grandis
ACTACAAGACCAATGAATGGATATATTTGAATTTAGAAAAGAAGCATCTATAGTACATTTACATGGGTTAGGTTAAGTATTAAATACCATATTTGGGTTTCTAAGGAAAAATTATTTTAGGTTTTATATGGCTCCCCTTCACATCATTCTTACATCTTCTTTCTATATTAGTCTTGCATGATTCTTCTTTTTTGTGTGGTTCTATTGTCTGTATTTATTTTGATTGATGTTTATATATGCATTTACCTTCATTTTACCTCTAGATATTGTAAGTTCTTTGAGACTAATGATGCCATTTTGTGTGACTTTAGTTTTGGCATGACCTTTGCTCCTCTTTTTAATTTTTTTGAATTCTTAAGTACTACAATCATTTTCTAACATGGTTCCTTGCCATTTGGTCTTTTTCCATGCATCCAGATACCTATGTTCTTAGGTATCACACTCTACTCATGTGCTTACATGCCCCACAATTCTATGTATCATTTGATTTATTTTGAATTCTTGGGCATACACTATTTATTCCTTGGTCGATGTCCTTCATGCGCATCCATTCTTGACCTCCATTTCAGTTACCTTTCACTAAGATTTTAATCACTTTTCCTATTTTTTCACCAACATGCTTGCCACATTGGTAAACATATTCAAATCTTATTTTAAATCACTTTTTGGCATGGTGAATTTGTTATATTCCTCTTATTACTTGTCCAACACATCTTTAGTATTTCCTTCATGGTGTACCTTTGTTATGTAGTTTTTTAGTGTTACCATTTATCGATTTTGATTTTCTATGAATGATCTAATCCTACATGGTTACCATTTTTGGTGGGATATTAACCATGTGTACTCTTTCCTTCTTCATTATTTGGTTCTTCACTCCCTTTATTTTTTATGCCACCTTTCCCTGAATTATTCTTTTGCATTTTAAGGTGGTATGCTTTCTTTTCTCTAGCATGCCTCCTTGCCCTATAGGTCTTTCATATCAATTGAATCCTAACTTTGCTTCAATCTTTGTGATTATTCATATCCCATGTAATGTTTATCCATACTTGTAATTTTAGTTTCCACCTCAAACTAAATCATGTTCCTAGTCCTCCAACACAACAAGTTTCATTATGGGGTCTTTTGTTTTGTCCTCTAATGTATATATCGATCTTCCTTTATTGCAATTGTCAATAGGGTATACATTTGCTTCCTTAAATTTGTCATGCACCAAAGAGAGTTCACAATTAAAATGGTGAAATGACACTCACCCAAGACATTAGACCTCAGGCATAAGGCTTTCATAATAAATATCCCATTGAACTCACCCAATTTGACTTATGATGTTAGACACATTATTACAAAGCATAATGCATAATTATTTCCAAAGATCTAAAATAAGATACACTAACCTACCAAAAAACAAAAATATATAAATAAAATTGCATATTCCTTATTAAATATGTTATAGACCTTATTACAATAAAAAACATGAATTTGAGGATCATTTTTAGGTAAAAAGGAAAACATGCATATCTTGGGGAGTCTCTTATCAAAAGTAATCTACTTTAGGAGTTCATCTTCTACTTCTAGAGTTTACTCTAACTTAGTGTCACACAATTCTATTCTAATGAAGTTCACATCCTCCATATGATGTTATTTCTCATACCATCCCCATATTATGTAGGTCCTCATAGTAATTCTAGATTAAGAATTTTCCCTCTACCTAGGGTCATTTCTAGCCATCACTTTATGCCAAATCTAAATATTATTGAGCTTCATGATCTCATTCTCATATAGTTCCTCTATGCTAAAATATTTATCCCTTAATACCTCACAAATACCATGCTCCTTTCTCCTTCTACCCTCATATTGTTGGAAGTAAAATTATTGATATTGGGTGGTGGGCTGGGGGGGCGTAGTGTGAATCAATCTTCAAAAAATTTATCTAAAAATATTACTTAAGAAATCATAGATCATTTAAACAAGCATGTACATCATTTCAAGAATTAAAACACCAATACACAAGAGCATGAAACACATGAAAATAGTATATATGTGGAAAACCTCAAGGGGACCCATTGATGATGCAAATGGACTACATTCCTATAAGATAAAACCAATTTTAGTAAATCACCCACTTCAGATGAAGAACCAACTCCAACTTGCTAAGCACAAACTTAGATAGCTTTAAAAAGCACCAACTTTCAAGGAGACATAAACCCCCTATATGACTCAACATTAACTCAGCCACCTATAATAGATGATGATCTTCTTCCTTAGATCTTCACACACTTTTATCCCTCTCAAATTGGCCTCTAGACTTTTTCATTGAACTAGCTCTCTTCTTGACTTGATCAAGTCATATGAGTTTGATCCTCATATATAAAACCTCTATCAAAGATTCATCTCTGATCCTATACACTCATATAATGGTATATAAGACCTTATTCTACTTACCATGTGTTCTATTATTTTCTTACACTCTTCACACTCACCATTTCTCCAAATAGGCCTAAAATTATCTAGTATTTATACAAGTCAATCATCATATCCTTATTAATTGTCAAAAAATTCTTATCTTCATAGGTCAGCCATAGAATGGATCTTAAGGCATATCATAGAGATGGATCAAATGTGCTTTGAGTCCCTTTAGGTCTGACCTACTTAAATTATCTCTTATCATTTCTTTAGGTCTTATGAAGACCTAATCCCATTAGGCTTACTTAGGACACGATACAATTTATCTTCCTTCAAACATTTCCAAACTTAAAATGTGGTAGGAAAATATATTCAAAAACTTATATAAACTCCTGATAAGTTCATCTAGGATTCATATCACTTTTTAGTTCAAACCACTATTCACAATAGGCCTATGCATACATAGAAAATATATCGTGATCAACAGAAGCATACAAAACTATTTTCCAAACAACCATGGAAAAACATAATATATACAGAAACATGATGAACTCAACATAATTATTATGTGTATTATACTTCATAACTTAGGGTAAAAATACTCACAACTTTCTCTGCATGTAGCCCACTCAAAACTGCCAACTGGCCTTAAAACACAATCATGAAGACTTGAACTTATGACACCTCAAGGAACATACTCAAGGATTCCAAAATGTGAAAATGATATTAAAAAATCCTTATAGTAACCTCCATAAAAAATATCATAATAACTAATGGATACTATTGGTCTTGCAGACCAATCTATTATCATTCTCATAGACCTTAATCAGACAAGCCATTTTGGCTTCAACTTTCCAACCTCTTACACTAACTTTAAAGATTTTTAAAATCATGAATAGGTCATTCAAAATCAAAAAAATAAATAATGTACATTAGATTCATCAAATCCATCACTGCAACTTGCTTACCCATAACTAGCATATTACCTTAAAACACAATCATGATGATAATGGCTTTCAACACCTATGTAGAAAATTTAAGATACTTTTGATTCATGTGGATGATATTATGATAACATTATAACTTTATCAAATATAATTATAACACTTTCAAATAGCAATATTGGTCTTGCAGACCAATCTCATGAACTTGCACCTTCAATGTTTCATCTACACTAGAGAGGTCAACTTATGAGCAACATTTTAAACATATCCACTAACATTTAAAACATCTATCCAACATGAAAATTTATTATAGGTCTTGAACAACATATCCATTCACTTGGATTCAACCTTAGAATATATTAACACATCTCTAATCAACTTCTCACTTCTACCTGGTTTTCTCACTATTTACACCACTAGGTCTATTAGTGATTGGTCAACTTGTATGATAGGTGTAGCACCATTAAGGGATATAACTTAATAAAAAAACCATGTAAATAAGATACAAATTTTAATATTCAACCTTCATTCATTTATACAATTTAACTTGGTCAACTCTAATTACTATAACAAGTTTTAAAAAAATAGGACTTTTCCTATAGGTTCCACTCACTCACCTAATAAACTAGTCACACATGGAGAAACTTTGGAGAGTTGAATCCAGCTAACAATAACTTATCTAGCCATATAAATCCATTCTGAGAACTTTAGAATAAGATCTTTAACATTGGATCTGAGTTTAGTTTCTTTGAGGGTTAAAACCATCTTATAGTCTTAATGATCAATCATAAAACTTATCCCCTCATTACAGAAACCAATTCTTGGAAATTTTAGTCAAAAACATTCCACATCTATGATTAATATCTAAGGTTCTCATGCATATGTTACATTTGTAAACAAACACTTGAAAAACCTTCTCGAGTAGATAGATCTTATGTTTGTGCACTTGAGAGACCTTAAGACACTTTTTATTGCTTTAACCTTCAAATTTTGACCTAAAACTTGGTCAAAATACCTAGAAGAAACTATCACACCATTTAAAATTCTCACATTCTCATTCTTACCTTGGAAACTAATCCTAATACCTCATCTGATCACCATCTCTCTCTTTGCTCTCTAGAACTTGATTTGCATGTCACATTAAGCCTTGAAACTGACCTTCTAATCACTGTCTAATATATTAACACCTCATGTACATGACATAAAATCTACCATCATGCTTAAACATTGTCAAACATTCTTCATATGTCTTTTTAACAACTCATGATGCCTCATTAGGCCAAGCAGGGTCTAGAGGTGGTCTAGTTGCATACTAGGTTTTTAGGTTTTACCCCTATAGGCTCACCCTTATAATCACCTGAGTGTTACAAAGCCTCATAATCATGATAAAAAAACCTCATATAAACTCTTATTTTTATATTCAACAAAACACCTGTGTATCTTGACAAAGCGTCTTTAAAATTACTTATGTATATCTGCAGAGATTGACTAAGGATCTCCATATCTCATTGTGTTCTATGTTGATTATTCAAAACTATTGCCAAAATGGTTTTTTCAAAACTATTGATGAATTATCAATCCTTAAAATTATATATCAATAAAAATACATTAGGTTTCTTGGATTTCTTATCATATCAGGCATGCAAGCTCATACCCCACACACCATGCATCTATTAATGACATCAACCTTGACATCAAATGATATCAACCTTGACATCAATAAAAACACTTCTCAACAAACTCCTCCTTTGTCATTGATGGAAAATAATTATTCAATATGATCACTCTCATATCCCATAGTCTGGTTAAACTCCATTCTCTGAATTTCTCCCCCTTTGACATTAATGACAAAGTCTTCCACAACTCTTATCTAGATTCATATCTACTTACAACATAGGTTAAGAAGAAACACAGGAAGGTACTCCCTGTTACTCCATCCATAGTATTTTATGTTAATATTTATTTATCCATATTGATGGCATAAAGATGAATGATGTCCAATTTTTCTTCATGATTCTTCACACCTTTCCTATACTACACACCTACTCTTGAAGCTCAAGAATTATCTGAATAGCTCCCCATGAGCTGATGCTATCACCTATTATAAATTAATTTATGATTTGTTGGAACTTCAACCATTTTTCATGCCATATAGACTCCTGATATCTTCCTCTTAGGTCCTTACCCCATATTTGATCCATCTACAATATGACATCCCTTCTTATATCATTCTATTAACTAGGTTTTTGCATACATGCCCTAATATGACAAACTCCTATCATATCTTGTCTTCATCAAGTTTATCAAGCCACCATGTCATAGACCTCATCATGACAACTCTTCAATGAAACATTCTTATGTGCATTGTCATAACTTACTTCCAATTGAACATACCTTGCTCTCACCTAGACACCAATATCAAAACAACTACTCTCTTGACAAAGAATTCAAAGTAATTGAGACCCCCCTTTATCTTAACAACTTATTCATCATATGAAATAACAATACACATAGACCATATCCATGCATAGATACACATACCTATAATATGTTATCAAAAACTTACCTCTCAACATGTCTTCATACCTTTTCAAATACAATACCTATCAAAGCGCAAAAAGCATCAACCATGATTCCACTTACAAATGAGTGTCTCCATGAAGCCTAATAGATTCACCCCTTCCATAGGGAACTATAAAAACACAAATCTAGGAGATTACCACATCTTCATACTCTCAAAATATTGAATATTCTTCAACATCCTTCCAGGATTGATTGCCAACATAGCCTTGACCTTTGACTTGGCCTTTTCATTATCCAACTTGTCATCCTTCTTATTTTCTTTGAATTCCTTATCAACACATGTAGATAACAAGTGTTATTAACAATCCTTTACTTTTGATCCTTTCTATATCTTATCAAATGCCCAATCTTGGTTTATGATTTGATCATGACTCACCTTGTCATCCTTCTTCTTTTCTATCTAAGTTGATACTGAACATTCTTGGAATTATACCATGGTAATTAGTTCACCTTGATTCATAGGCTGATCATGAATAGTTTTCACTTTGTTTGGTCTCCATACCATGATTTTTCTCTTAGTAGATCCCAACATCTTATTATGACTTGAGGACTTTTTCAATTTGATATTACAAAATCTTGAAATATGACCAACATATTGACACTCATAGTAAATGACCTTACTTTTGTTAGACATACCTCTTGGTTGAAGTGTTCTATTATCTCTTCTTGTGCAATTTATTCCTTTACCATAGTCCCATGAAAAGTAATTCTTTGATGGCATGCTTATATAGTCCTTTTATTTATTTCCAAATTGATAACAATTAAAACAATGACTATTGAAACAATTAAAATACCTCATGGCTTTAGGCTGTCTATTAGAATTTGTCTTCATTTTGAGGTTGACCTTGTTCATCTTTTGATCTTATTTGAAACCACGACCTATGTTATCATTGGAGACATTTGACCACTTAACATGTAATCTAGATCCTTAGTGATCTTTTCAAACTTCTCATAGGTATTAATCTTAATCATTTTTGTAATAAGATTCTTATGCTCAACCTTCTGAGAATCTAGCTCTGTCTTCAATTGGTCATACTCAATTTCATTTAATCTAACCTTACATTAACATCCTCTAGTTAATTCTTGATATCCTTGATAGTCTTATTTTGATAATTCAAATCATCAAAGGAACTTATGATCTCTACTTCATGGTCTACTTAAATGTATCCTTCTTCACTGTCATACCATGCTTCTTCATCATACATGTTGTATTCTTCTCATTGATCACAAGACATCTTGTGCTTCTTAGGATCACCTTCAAACTATTAAACTTGTATTCAAAAGGACCAAGATTTGATACCAATTATTGAAAGTAATATTACTAAGATGGAGGTTAAATTAGTCTTCAAAAACATTCTTTAATAATATTAATTAAGTAATTACAGATCATTTAAACAAGAAGTTACATCATAACAAGCATAAACACTAGTCCAAAAGAGCATGAAATATATGAACACAGTATATATGTGGGAAACCCTTAATGGGAAAAAATCCACTAATGATGAAAATGTGATATATTTATATAATAAAAAAACTAATTTTAGTGAATCACCCATGTCACATGGATCACCAACTTAGATAGGCTTTAGCAAGCACCAACTTTTAAGGAGGCACCAATCCCCTAAATGACTCAGTACCAAATCATCCTCTTGAAACACTTGATCAAACTCATAATACCTTATTTCTCATATAACATAAGATTATCTTCTTCCTCATCTCTTCGCAGACTTCTATCCCTATCAAAGTAGCCTCTATCCTTCTTTGCTCAACTAGCCCTCTTCTTGACTTGATTAGGTCATATGACCTTGATCCTAATATGTGAAAAATCTATCAAAAATTCATATATGATCATATATGCTCTTCTAATGGTATATAAGACCTTAGTCTTTTTACCAAGTATTATATTATTTTCTTTCACTCTTCTCACTCACTGCTTCTCCAAATAGGCCTAAAATTGCCCATTATTTATAAAAGTCACTTGATCATGTCCTTATTAGTTAGACAAACATTCTTATCATCTTAGGTTGGCCATGGAATGGATATTAATAACTATCATATACATGTATAAAATGTTCTTTGAGTCTCTTTAGGTCTAACCTACTTTAATTAGGCCTTACCTTTTCTTTAGGCCTCATGGAGACCTAATCCCATTAGGCCTACATAGAACACATTTCACTTTGTCTTCTTTTGAATACTTAAAACATTAACACATGGTAGGAACATATCATAAAACACTTATATATACCTATTATAAGCCCATATAGGCTTCATACCATTTTTATATTTCAAACCATTACTTGGACCCCTTATCAAAGCATTGTTCACAATAGGCATATGCATACATAGAAAATCCATCATGATAATACAATAGGCATGTTCTATTATTGGTATTATAGACCAATCTATTTTCATTCTCTCTCATATACCTTAGTCAAATAAGCCATTTTGGCTTTAATGTTCTGACCCCTTACACTAACTTATAGTATTTTTCAAAGCATGAATAGGTAAATAAATTGATTAAAAAAATAAAATAATGTGTATTAGGTTCATCAAATCATGGCATAAAGTGTCAAACTCATCGCTACAACCTACTTACCCAGAACTACCGTTTTACCTTGAAACATAGTCATGGTAATAATGACCTTCAAAACTCATGTCGATACTTTAAGATACTTATAATGCATGTGTATGATATTATTATAACATTAGTCCTTTCTAAAATATAATGATAACATTTTAAAATTGAAATATTAGTCTTGTAAACTAATCTCATGAACTTGCACCTTCATTATCTCATTTGCACTAGATAGGCCAACTTGTGAGCAACATTTTTAACATATCCACTAACTTATCAAAAATATATCTAAAATTAACATGTATTAAAGATATTTAAAAAAATATTCATGCATGTGGATTTAGACTTAGTCCATGTTTTCACATCCCTAATCAACTTCTCACTTCTTCCTGGTTTTCTCATTGTCTACACCACCAAGTTTATTAGTGATTGGTCGACTTGTATGATCAGTTTAACACCCCTAAAGGCTATAAACTACTCAAAAAATATCATGGACATACTATATAAGTCTCAATATTCAACATTCATTCATTTGTTAATTTTTAATTAATCAACTCTGACTGCTATAATAAATTTTTGAGAAACAAGACATTTCCTATAGGGTTGACTCCCTCACCTGACAAACCAATCACACTTGGAGAAACCTGGGATAGTTGAATACAACCTCCAATCACTTATACAGCTATACCAATCCATTCTGAGCACTTTAGAATAAGATATTTCACATTAGGTTAGAGTTAGGACTCCTTGAGGGTTTACACCATCTTACAATCTTAACTATCAGACATAAAGCTTAACCCCTCATTCTAGAAACAAATGATTGTAAATTTGAGATAGGACCCTTGCTCATATATCATGAATAACTTAGGTCCTCATGCAGATGCTACACATGCTAATGAACTCTTGAAAAACCTTCTCGGGTAGATAAATCTTCATTGTGTACACTTGAGAGACCTTGAGACATTTTTTCTTTCTTTAACCTTCAAATTTTGACCTAAAACTTGGTTAAAATACTTGGAATAACCAATTACACCACTAAAAATTCTCACATTCTCATTATTACCTTAGAAATAGATCCTGATACCTTATATGGTCACCATCTCTCTCTTTGCTCTCTAGACCTTGATTTACAAGTCATATTAGTCCTTGAAACTGACCTTCTAACCACTATCCAAGTTCTTAAAATCTCATGTACATTCCATACAACCTAATATCATGTTTTACCATAGTTAAACATTCTTCTTATGTCTTTTAAAAAACTCATGATGCCTCTTTAGGCCAAGTAGGGTCTAGAAGTGGTCTAGTTGCATATTAGGTTTATAGGTCTTACCCCTATAGGCTCACCCTGAGACTCACTTGAGTTTTATTAAGCTTCATAAGCATGATCAAATAACCTCATAGAACCTCTTCTTTAGAGATTCAATATAATATCTTCATAGTTTTACAGAGCATCTTTAAATCTGCTTACATAGTTCATTGGAGCTCGATTAAGGATCTTCATAGGCCACTGTGTTCTATGTTGATTTTTTAAAAATGTTGCCAAAAAGGTATTTAGAAAATTGTTGATGGCTTCTCAAGCCATCAAATTATATCTCAATAAAGAGACATTAGATTTCTTGTCTTCCATGTCATATCAGGCATAGTAGCTCATACCCCACACAACATACAACTTAACATCAAATTATATCAACTTTGACATCAATGAAAACACTTCTCAACACACATGTTGCTCATATGTGCAAGAACCTAGTTAGTTACATTAGAATGTTCTTTTATCTATTATTTATCATATTCTTGACTTGTAATATAAAATGATTCAAATCTAAGCCTTTAGGTTCATGAAAAAATTATATCTCAACTTTCTTATACAATTACATCTAAGAAATTCAACCAAATTCCAAAAATAAAATCAAAATGTTTGTCTAGTTTAGCCTAAGGGTCACTTGCATGAAATTTATTTTGTGTATTCTTTTTGGATATCAATATTAAACCTCTTCACACTGGTGTATCATGTAAGGCTCCTTTCACATTCTTATATAACTTGTGAGGTTGTATTTCATTAGGAATGGTTTCCTTTACTTATTCATGTGTGCACCTAGTGCACATAGGGTTTCCAAGAGACTTACCTACTCTATCCTAACAATGCATGAAAACAAAAATGCACTCTTATGGTCTAGATCATAACAATGATATTCAAACTAAGTATTCATTTATTTAATGACACAACATATAACATTATTTCATATCAATGGTAAGGATAACAATGATGAACTCAATAAAAAATTTGTGCATTAATTAATAGTTCATCAATACAAAGACTATAAGATGATCATATGAACTTGAACATACTATTTAGCTTATTATAGTCTCTCTTTGGAATCTATCAATATTTTGACATCTCCTTGTTTACTTGTAAACTCTCTTTCTCCTCCCCAAGTGCCTTTCTTTTATAGGATCTAAAAATAGTATCGTATATCACTTGGTAGTTCATCTACCACCACTTGGTATTTATTGTGTTAAATGTCTCTTAGAATTTATTTGTTTATTTTATCCAAGGTTATCTACCTCATCATTTATTTTAACTTCCAAACTACTTTTCAATATCATAACTTTTATCATTTTCTCTTACAAATCTAGCTGAGTTTGACAGGTCTTTCATTATCATGTTATCACTTCTTCTATATTTCTAACTATCTTATTTGAAACAACTTTGATTTTTTTTAAACGAAAAAAAAAATTGCATGTAAATCACCCCTCTCAACTTAAATACACAAATTAAAATCTTATTTTAACATGCACTAACATTGATCCAAATATAAACAATATTAGAATAATTGATTATAGTTATCCAAGGTTAAATCACCTTTAAAGGGCGATATATGGAAGAGTATTACCTTTAGAAGTATATTTTTTTGAGTGTGCAACTATACACTCATAAACTCCAAACTTTATATGTATCAAGTGTCTTCCTAATAGGAATAGTTTAAAGTCCCTAAGCTTAATCAAGTACCTCATTCTTCCTAATAGGTTTTGAGACAAAGGTTCAGATAGGTAAGTAGTTTTTTATTGACAGAATAAAATGACAACTCCTTAATATTTGATTAAAAATAGGCTAAATAATTAATATTTGATTAAATCAATCAAATATTAATATCTCCCTCAATACATGTCGGATCGACGAACCGATCGAAGCTAGTGAATCAGGGAGTGATTCCGCACATAACCATACCATAATAAAGGCGCTCCGTTGCATATCAAATATCCCTAAAAAGTAGGAGCCCTGGCCAAATATGTCTAAAATAACTTGAATGAAAATCAAATGTAGAAATCCTGTGAATCAAAGTCAAGCCAAGCTCCATTATGACCCTCTATCCATCCTATTAGCCTACGAAGGTCGCATAATAGGCTAACCATGAACTCAGAACATGTCAATTAAAAAGGGGACATGACAATAGATATCCCATCATAAGATATTATGGAAAATGTACATCGTATGTACTTAAGAATTTAATCTTAAATAGAATGTAGAATGTTAATCATCCATCGACATTCCATAGATGCAAGATAAAATTATTTCCTTTTTATCTCATATACATTTGTCATGAAATCAACAACAACATATGGCAATTGCATTTGTTGGGAGAATATTGGCAAAGGTAGTTGAATTTGGTTTTATAAATGCCAATTTCATTTGCTTACAAATATAAGAAGTTATTTTATTCATGTTCAAAAATTATATTATTCCATGAATTAAATTCCATTGGGAATTTTATATAATAATTATTGGATCTTATATATGTTTGAACATATTTTTTTAATGTGTCTATATAAGTAGTAACAACTATAACAAACATTATACATTCTTTTTCTGAATTTTAATCATTATCCATAAACTATAATTTTTTGGTTCACTTGATTATGTATTAAAATGAATAAACATGTATGGTGCTATGGATAACATGATTAAATAAATAATATTTTAAGAGTGCGTAAGGACATAGAAAACAATTAATTTTAGAATATTTAAGTAAAGTGTGAAAAATCCATGAAATAAGAGATTGTAAAAATTTAGCCAAGTTTGAAAATTGGACCTAAGAATTTGTTATTTGGAAAAAATTACCCCAAATAAATTAATGTCTTTGTAAATAAGAAGAATAATGAATAAACATGACAAAATTCAAGAATACCAACTTTTTTTTTATGAATTTATTTTATCTTATATATGTGTGTTTAATGAACAACCATGTCTGCTTTACATATCAACAAGTTGGAAAAACTACAATTTGACCTTACATATCCATAATGTTTTATTTACATAACCTCATAGTATATTAATATTTTATTATTAAACCTAAGAGAACATAATAATAAAAAAAGAAATAATAATTAACAATCAACATTGTTGAGTGAAGAGCTATGATGTAGATGTAGACCAATTTTCATCATTCCCTAACCCAAACAGTTTGGAATTGTTATATATAAATTCTTATTTTCAAGATATAATTTTTATAGGTTTGGAAGTTTATTGAGCATGGATGGAATGTTCATGTTCAAAATATTTTTAGATCCTTAAAATATTTAGTTTGTTAGTTTGCCAATTTCACTTGGTATGTTTCCCTCAATTTTTATTATAACTCAATCTCAAATAGGATAATACTCCTGGGATTCATCCACTTGAAGAGGGAAAGACCCTAGTGAAATAATTATCAGATAGTTATATTATCTATAAATAGGATAAATTAGTCAAGGGTGTTAGAATAGACAAACTGTTGCTTCCACTCATAAGATGATTTTTCACTAACAAAAGCTTCTAAAGGTGGATCAATTTACCAAACTCCAAGGAAATTGTGCTACCCAGATGTTTATTTTATATGTCAATCACTCGAAGGAGGGAAAAATTATAGAGGGATCTTGGGATTTATTGAGTGAGTTGGTTTCCCCATAATTATGTTTTTGTAATGCTGATAGCTTACAAAACTACTAGGGAATGTGGTTGGTTAAGTTGTTGATAGGAAATTAATTTTTTTTGAGTTCAGTAAGCCTATCCAATTCAACAATAATACCACCATGGAATATATTTTATTCCAAATCCAAGAGAGTTAAATAAGACAAGTATCCTAGGGAGGAGAGGATTATGCAAGTAAATTGGTTTGCTACTAGTCCAATCGTCTCTAAATGTGAGAGAAGGCCAAGCTAGGAGGGAATGGTTCCAATCAAATGGTTAGTAGACAATGAGAAATTTAAAATAATGGCAACCTCTTAGAGTGGAGGAAACAAAGACTTACAAATCATTTAAATACATTCCAAGTGTTTTTAAGTGAAAAATCCTTCTTAGCTGAGGTGGAATGTGGCCATGTAAGCTATTATCCTTGAGACTTAGTGCTCTAAGGAAATAGATGTTTCCTATAAAAAGAGAGATGGGTTTGAATAAATCCATACCTATGAGATTCAAGGAAACCACATGCTTTTGATGATGATGAGAGTAGTTAATGCCGATCTAATTGTAGGTGTTGTGATTATGGAGACCAATCATAGAGAGATTGAATGGAGAGGGAATTATTGAAAGAGACAAAAGCATGCTGATTAGAATAATAAGAAGGAGAAAAAGAATTTAAACAACTTTACACAATAATGTTATAGTTCAAAAAATTTCAAACATTTACAATTAGATTTGGTGATTATGTTTACATAAATATAACCATTTCTTCCCACTATAGAATTAGTGGCCCCTTCTTTTAATAATTGTACTTCATTTGTCCCTAGATAATAGTCATATTACTAAACTATTTCACAACATATAAAAAAAATATATGTACACATTTGTAATTTTACTTGCATAACCAAAAGTCTTGTAGACAATTATAACAAAAAGCGTCATCGTAATAGCAAAACACACATTGTATCCCACTAAGCGCATATCCATAATATTTAATAATAATATTTATTTGATATTTAATATTTGAATGATTTAAAATATAATATGATATACACTTAATAATATATGAAGGCTACATAGAAAATAATTTGGTTGTTATGCACGGACTAAAATTCATGCTGGAAGAAATGTCCTGGTCAAGACATAGGTGAAAAGTAGGGAATATAGGATGGGTTCAGATAAAACAAGACACTAAAAAACATTATAAAATAGAGAACTTAACCATGAGATACAATATCCAATGGAGGAGGTGGAGGATAATCCTTGAGTGGCAAAGTCACCTAATTGAAAGGATATGTACTAGGAGGATCTAATGTCAGCCAACCATTCAAGGGTTCATGGTTAAATAAATAGTATATCCCTCAATAGGTTATGTCTGATTAATAGTGATAGTAGGAGAACCCATGTGAGATGGAGTTATGTCATATTTACCATGTAATAGTGTCAAATCCCACCCTCCTAGATGAAAGTGAGGGGCAAAGTGGCCATGGCTATTCAACCCACTTCTATGCTACTTTGGAGGTGGTAATGGTTGCCCTTAGGGTGGAACATAAATCACAATATATGGGGCACTCCCATAGTGATCCAACATCTCCTGTGTTAGGAAATAATATTATATGTGCAAGAAATTAAATGTAGAATAAATAAGCTATAAAATCAGTGACAAAGAAGATAAAATTACACAAGTAGATAACATGGAAATCTTGTGTGCAGGGAAAAACTAAAGGTAAATGGAAACTATAGTCTTCTTATTAACTTATGAATAAAAACCTCCCCACAAAGCTTTCTCTCAACACAATCCTCTCTTACAATGATTTCACACAAAAAGAATACAAGGTTATACAAAGCCTTAAAACTCTCAAGCTAGTTATAGCACTAATATACAAGCTTATTCAAGCTTCTCTAAGATTCCAATCTTACACAGTTACTTAGACTTTCTACCAATATTACACTTGCTCTTTAAGATTAAATTCATAAATATAGAGTATCACACATCTATAAAATACAAAGAGAGAAGGGAATATAGGATGAAAAATATGAGAGAGGGAAAAATGTGCCACCCTCTATGTGGTATTCATGAATAGGAAACTTGTCTCCATGAAATGCGCTAGTCAAAATATGCTCCTAATTTTGACTTTAGGATTCCACCTCCATGTGACCCAAACATGTTGTCCCTATTTCACATGTGACTCCAATCAAGCATAGTGGTCAATGTTCTTACAATCTTTGTGCACTCACGTGAGTCAAAATATGTCTCAATAATATTTTTGACTCCAACCAAAAGGGCCCATTAAAAAATGCACCCCAAAAGCACACGATGAAGAGGTTTGTTCCTAAAAAATGAACCATCATAAAATTTAGACCCATTGCTCTCTTAATATTTTATTCAATAAAATATTTCATGTGTACCATGCAACATCAACAAAGAGACACCTCCTTCACCTAGTCATTACTAACTCACATTGCCACTTGATCAACACAGTCATCACTAACTCACCATTGTGAATAGTAACTACCACCTCATCACATGAATAGTAACCATGAATAGTGTCATGTGAATAGGGACTTCACATCCTTACATTCTCCCACTTGAAGTCAATATACATAGGCTTTGTCATACCTATGTATTCTTCCATCTAGATACCAACCATGCCCTCTACAACCTTGACATAAACCCAATAGAGGTTTTGTTGCACTACTAAAAATTCTCTATTCTGACTGGATTTGTCAACATCTACGTTTCCATAGAATATTTCAACACTTGAAGTGATTATTCACCTCTTCAAAACCACACAGACCAATCTTCCTTTCGAGATTCTACTATGAACCACTCATAACTCCCATTGCTTGGAATTGTTTGGTCTAGTGCTCACCATGGAATCATGAGGATTTCTACCTTGATGAAGCCAATACATAAGACAATAACATGTCTTCTCTTACATCATAAGATGCTCCTAGGAATATAACTCATAATATAATAAATAGGGTTATTCCTTTCTTTCCCATCCTTATGCATCTCCATATTTGGTTTGTTCCTCATACCACCTTTATCATGTCCTTGTCATTGAGCCATCACACCAATGATCATGTTGGGGCCTACACACAACATGCAATCAACACATATAGCACCAACAATCTTAAAACACTCTCGATATCCATGAAAGTAACATTATACTCCCATCCACACATCTGCTTCAGCTTGTATATTCTTCAAACTATAAACCATCTACTCTTTACCTCATCCTTATAACCCTCTAGATACTCTACCTCTTCTAGAGAGATCACCATATAAGAATCAAGCTGATCTAAGTCTAAAAAATAAATAGTGAATGTATCAATCTTAATAGTAGTCAATAAAAAAGATGACATATAAGTTAGTACTTGACTTCTACACATAAACCTCTGGATATAAATCATAGCCAAACATGGTACAAGTGGACCAATCATTGCTCTAGGGAAATTATAGCTATACTTAATGCATCAATTCACCTATCGAGTTTTCAAGCCTAAAAAATACATCCAAAATGCATCATGATCTACTGCATGCCCAAATATATAGCCTTCTCTATTTAGAACACTAGATCTTACTTAATATTCTTCGTATTCTCTTTCTAATACTTCACATAGGTATAATGTTGGGTGTCTATTATAACTCCTCCTTTTCATAGGTTTTCCTATCATCTACAAAAATATTGGGTAAAAACATGTGGTCAGTAGGATACAACATCATTTACCCCTTCTTATTTATTGATGAGAACTACACTTGATTTCAAATCAAACTTGGGCATCAAATTTTGATTTAAACTTCATTCTCTTATAGAGATTGCTTCCATCTAACATCACATCACCTTGAGAAATATTTGATGTTTCTAAATCTCCAAAAATTTAATACAAGGAGACATAAGATTTTCCTTTTGACACCACTATGGATCCTTTAGAAATTTTGTACTTACCATTCCCAAAAGTACATGAATACCATAGCTCATATATCCTCTTTATGGACATCAGATTATTATTAAACATAGGAACATGATGTACATCCTTCAACATTATGATTCTTTCATCATGAAACCTAATCCTTATATCCACTCTTCTGATAATCTCTAATGGATTATCGTCACCCATATAAATAGACTCTTAAATACATGGATGGTAAACAACAAATCAATATCTATATGGAGACAAGTGAAAATATGCTCCTGTGTCCAACACCTAAGCATTATAAATTGATCTACTATTAATAAGGCAAAACACCTCATGTGATGTCACTTCCTTTGAATCTATTATACTGGCATCAACTAAAGGTGGATTCTTATTTCCATCCTTCTCATTATTCAAATGCCAACAATATTTCTACAAGTGTCCTTTATTTTTACAATGCTAGCACATGGTCTTTTGTTTGGGTCCTCTAGACTTTGATCTAGATAGTGATCTCCCTTTTGTGCTCTTGTCATTAGATCTCCCTCTCACAACTAAAGCTTTATTACTTGAGGATGCACCATAAGACATTATTCTCATCCCCTCTCCAAGCAATGATGTAACCACATCATCAAACTTAAGAGTAGATGATGATGAATTATTAATGCTCATCACCACATGATACCAACTATCTAGTAATGAGCACAAGAATGTGATAGCCTTGTCTTCATCCTCCATCTTCACATTGATGGGGACTAGCTTGTTGACAATAGTGTTGAACTCATTCAAGTGAGCAAAAATGATTAAATTCTCCTTCATCCTCCAACTGTGTAGATGATTCTCTAAGAATAGGGATAGGTATATGATTGGAGTGAATGGGAAGGATTTCATAAATGCCTATAGATGCACTTATTATAGGCCTAGTCATCTCGAATCATATGGAAAGGAACTATCACTGCTTGCACTCTAAGAAACTCCTCTTTCGTGCAATGTATACACTTGGATTCCAAAAAGGCATTAGTTTTACATAAAAATACATTTGAGGGAGTAAATGACACTTTTAAAGAGCCTCCATGGCCTTATACCACTTAGGTGTACCTTAAAAGGACATCCCCTTGAGGTTTTCATACTTCTCACCGTCATGTAAATTATGCTATTTTTGACTAGATGAGATGAATCTATTTGTTTTCATACTTAGGTATTTTTTAAAATCATCATATGACTATAGCAGGTTATATTAATTCTATATCTTCCTCCAAAACTTTATTTCATCTTTAGACCTATTATAGAACCTACAAAACACATAAAATGGTCAAAAGTATGCTATTTTGCACCCTATTCATACAATTCCATACAAAAAAAGTATGGGAGGGAGACTTAGTGAGTCCATTAAAAGTTACACTTACTTTCATGGTCAAACTATATCATCTAGATATCTCTCCAAGATTTCTTTCTCCATCAGATCTTGACTAAGGGTTTTCAAGGGTTTTAGGCAATTTTCCTTCTTAAACTTTGTTCATAGATAACCAACATTAAAAATACCAAAAAATTATTTTATGATACCATAATAACCCATCTATATTCCTTTTTTATCCATGCATAGTTTCAAAGGAGATATGAACACTTGGAATCACCTTATCAAGCTTATGTCCACCTTTCCTCCATGTTTAGATTGTCTCTAAGCTAAAAGTAGCATTCATTTTAAGTTTATTAGCATACCAAAAACTCATAATGTATAAATACATCCCATAAAAATTATTAAATAAACTATATATCTTACTAAGAACTAGAAGTGAGATTAGACCCCCAATTGGCTCTAGGTCTCCTTAAGGCCTAATGGGCTTAGCATGCACCCTACTAGTTTGGGCTATTGGAATGATCTATCATAGTTGGGTTGGTGTAATATTAATTTTTAAACATAATTAAAGCTAAAAATGTCACCACACAACTTTCCCAACACTCTTTTTCATTTCTTTCTCTCATTCACCAATTAGGCCTAATGGAAGCTTGTCTAGTTAGACTATGTGCAAGGGTATTTTGGTCATTTTGAGAGGTCTGAGCCTAGCCTAGTGATCCATAAAACCTATTTATATTTAATACACTTAAATATATGTTTATTTATGTTTAAAAATCTTTCCATCAAGTTCCTTTTCCCATTTTGACTATATTAGCTTGTTTTGACAAAGCCTAATTTTCCTGATTAGCGGACCTTTGAGACAAAACAATGAGGTATAAACCTCTTATCCAAGGAAAAGTGAATAAGTTTTTAGTTTTATAAGGTCATAATGAGACTTTTTATTTAATTTTTCTATTTTTATTCATCCAATTATGTATTTAACTAGCTCAAAATGCCCAAAAAAGCCTCCAAAAAGGATTGTTTCCTACATTTTTCCCAAATCCACCTAAGAGTGACCTCTCTAGGATAAACCAATTATATTAGTATTTCCAAACATGTTAATCATATCCAATTCATGATAATTAATATTTTAATTCTCACCTAAACCATATCCCTCTTTGGATTCTTCATTCTCACCTATTGAGAAAAGAGCCCTATTGCAACTGTACGGATTGATATATTTGGTTAGGAGGAAAAGTGGGTGGTCATATTTAAGGGGGGATTCCTAGATATTTTATAAAAACCTTGATAAATAATGAACCATTTTGATTTTATTTTAACCCTCTTCCACCTCTTCAACATACTCACCTCTTACCTTCACCAAGACTGTACCTTGTTATAGGTGTATACAGGGTTTCTAGAGGTTTGTGTAGGCTTATTTTACATTGTTTGAATCTTATGAATTTTATCATGATCTTCATAATGGTAATGATAGGTTATATCAACATGTTAACCTACCTTTAGTCTCTTTACAAGCACCTTGAAATCACAAACTAAGTTTCCTCTATCATGACTATGAACCATGCCTTCTTTGACTCCTGTAGATGAGCATTTACATATTTGAACCTTGGTCATGATATATGAGAACCTCTCTTGAATATTGATAGTAATATAGTATCTAATTATACTATAATTCACCTTATATGGGCTAAAATACCAATAAAACACCATGTTTATTCCATTGTCTACCTATTTTGCTATAGGTGGACATTTTTCCTAAGAAGGGACACCTATAGGTGTCCATGAAAGTTGAAACACTAGATTAAAGCATCATACCAATGGTATTCATACCATTTTATTCACCACTCAATCCATGGGATGACTCTAGTCATGATGAAATGACTTATTTGGTTGTGAGATGCCAATTGTCATTCAAACTTCCAAACCTGTAGAGATTAATGCAAAAATTCAATGTTTTTGGAGGCATCTTTGAGGCCTGCAACTTCTATGCTATACTCACATTCTAACCTCCATACTTGGAACAAATCCTATCCATACTAGAATCTATCTGATTTATACATTTATATTATTTTAATACCATTTTCAAACATGTTATAAGAGATCCACAAAAAACTTTGGACCTCTATTTTCACTTTTTGGGGAAACATTCTTAGAGTTCAGTCTCTCCCTACTAGAAGGTTATTTTTAACTTTTCCAAGACATATATCACTTTAAAATTTGAATATTAGGATCCTTTAAACATGATAAGTGTTTATGATGAGTTTCACCACTTGTATACATTTCAAAATGGCTTCTTAACCCCTTCTAAACCACTTGTAGTTGTGGATTGTTAGTGTATACAAGCAGTGGGCAGAACATGGGTAATATGCATTTCTTTAGACCTCTTATGAGTTTTATATATATCTGACAACCTAAAATGCATTATTAATGATTTAAAAGGATTTAAACCATCACTAAGCCCTTTACCCAAGTATGACATCATCAAGATAATTTGTATGTGCACTTTGAATGGTATGGAGGTAGTATGTGAAATGTATGAATAGTGGTATCATTACCTTGACTTTTTAACCAACTACATGATCTTCCAAAGATCCAAAATGATGAATAATAATATTAAAGTCTTAAGGAAAGATTTTCACTTTGTTTCAACATTCAAAAACTTATGTGAAAGGACCTGTAGGTGCACACTCTAATGGTAAATTGTGTGTATCATGTATTTGACTATAAAAATTACCTTTTACACTCTTTGGAGGATAAGAAATAGTTAATATTACTTATAAAAATATATCAACCACTTTATAGTTATAATATAGTTCTATGAACACACTAAACATGTTACACATATGTGATCAACATGAATGCAAGTGAGATTGGGTAAAGGGCTGGATATGAGGTGTTCATGACTGCATATTTAATCAAAACATGGTGTTATGAGACTAAATATGGAAATATATTATAATATATATTTGATACCTATGGTAAACCATATTAAAACTACATGAGACCTCTATGTTAAATCAACATTTTGCAAACAAGAATAGCTTTGATTCAGACTACACATATTGGAACCTTCCTACAACATGAGATAAATTTCTCTCAAAAACATGATTAAACATGAAATTAAAAATGGAGATAATATGATAAGAGATACCACATCCTATGGAGTCAACATCACTAATTGGTTTATACGAACTTGCCCAAAATAGATCAAACCCTATAGGGTGTATGAAACAATAAGCATACAAGAATAGTTAACTTTTTATGAGGAGGGTTCATAAATCACAAGAAACCATTTTTCAAAATATTATTATGTAAATGTATTTCTTTGAGTGTGTTACCACATCCTAAAATCATTTGACTTGAAACCTCTTTATTTGTCTATACCAAGCACAAACCTGATGGTCACTTCTGTATGTCTAAAAATGCAAAGAAGGATAAGAACGGTTTTGAATTAAAAATTACACATATAGAGCATGTAAATAATTTATATGATTATCAATAATATAAAGATACATTCCATCACCTTCTCCCATGGGTCGTACAAGTTCTAAATTCTCACTTTTTAAATTGGTTTCTTGAGTTTCAGTTAAACAACCTAAAACATTATGATGTAACTAACATCCATAATAGGGAATGTTACCTCATTTATGTTTGAAAGTAAAAAAAGATACCTGAACACCTTGGGAACTATGCCACTTGCATTTATGACCCCTAAAAGCCCACTAAATAACCTAAAATGCCAAACAAATTTATGAAACCATGAATAAGGCTAAAAAACATTATATAACATCAACTAAACCATAATATATCCTATGAAAAAGTATTAGACCCATAAAAATCTAAGAAACCAAGTTTCATTCCTATAAGGGTCCAATTTGACCTAAAAGTCAAAATTGTTCAACAAAATGGTGACTCATAGTGGTAGTATGCTTGCTATACTAAAGGCCATTAACCTTAATAAATACATGGGATAAGGAGTCAATGAAATATTAAATAAAAATAGAAATGAATTGCCTAAAACACACACAAAAAACCATAACACACCAAGAAAACACAAGACAAAGCAAGACACAAACAAGACTAACACATGTGCATATGCAATTAGAAAAAACAAGGAAAAAATAACTTTGTACAAGGGGAGAGGAGAACCTTGGTAGAAATGTTTGATATGTATCCCATCGACTGGGTTATGAATCTCCTCTCCATCCAACTTTAAAATTTGGAAAGCATTGTGTTTCTTGCAATGAGTGATGACATAAGGGGAACTCCACAAAGCATCAAACTTTATGTGTTTTCTAGGCTTAGCCCTATCTTCTCCCACTTTAGAACATTATACCCCTATTGGAAGGTTCTTGGAATGGATTTATTATCAAATTATCTCATTTTTTTGTCTTGATGAGCCCTCATAGTTTGCATATCTTGATCTCTTATTTCTTCAATCTACATTAACTCACACAATCTAGCCTCCATGCTTTTACTTTCCATCAACTCCAGCTAGTAAGTGAGATCCAAGGCTGGTAACTCAAGTGAAATAGTCAATCTATATTCTCTCCCATAAACAAGAGTATATGGTGAGTTTCTAATGGCTCTTTTGAGGGTGATTATACCATCCCAAAGAGTTATCTTCAACTTAGAATGCCAAATTCTTATGTTTTCCTCCATTGTCCTCTTCATAATCCTGATTAGATTATTATTAGAGGACTCATCTATTCCATTACCTTGTGCATAATAGTCATATGAAGTACTAAGATAAATTTTATGCTTCAAAGTCTACTCATTTGTCTATATTCAAAGGAAATCGAATGTATTGTCTAAAATTACTATTGAAGGAACCCCAAACCTTATCACTATGCCTTCATAGAAGTCTAAAACTAAAATTTCTTTTTCTTCCTTAAGAGATACAACCTCCACCCATCTTGTAAATTAATCTATATCAGTCAACACCCACTTGTAGGCAACACTAGAAGGTGGGTTGATTAGGCCTATGAAATCTAGACCCCATTGCATTAAAAGGTTGGTCTACTTGTATTTGATGAAGAAGTAAGGATAAAAGATTTTGATTACAATCAAAGAGAGCAAATGTTTGAAATTTTCTTACCAAATCATGGTTGTCTTTGAAAAAACTTGGCCAAAAATATCTAGCTCTCATAATCTTAGTAGCTGTGGTTCTTGGAGCAAAGTGACCACTCGCTGGTCCATCATGAAACTTAAGAAATATTCTCAACCTAATCTAATTCAACACACATAAATATCATACCTTATAAGTCCTTCCTAAACAACACTCCATCAATAAGTAAATATATAATATATTTTAATATTAAGTACATTGTTATAGCTTTATTTAGACCTTATGGACACTCACCAATTTGAAGAAAATGGATAATTTCTTGTGTCCAACTCCTCATTGATGAAGATGTAACTATCATAGGATAATAATGAATTTATAAAATAACATCTTTTTTTTCCTTAAAATATAAATCAAAGTTCTCACATAATCCCTTCCTTTTCACTAGCGTGGTTGTCTTAATTTCTACAACATACTCTATGACTTTTATGATCCAACCAACCCTTTTTTTGATCCAACCAACCCTTTTTTTATTCAAATATCTACTCAAAAGGAAGTCTTTGACACTATAATGAGGTACCAATATATGAATCTTGTTGTTAGACAACATATGCCTAAACTTATTTAGACTTTAGACTTATAACAAATCAAAGCACTTGCTTCCCTACATAGGTGTATCTTACCTCATAGCCTTCCAATCCTTGACTAAATAAGGTAAGAGGCTGTTCCAAGTTTTCTTAATTTGATTGAATGAGCATGGTAGATATTACCTCTTCATTTCCAAAGGTATACAAGTTTAAATCCTTTGAGAAATTAGGACTTTCAATAGTTGGGGATTGAGAAATAACTTGCTTGATCTCTTCAAAAATCTCATTCCTTCTCCTTGTCCAAGTAAACACTTCATCTTTCCTTAGCATGAAGGTTAAAGGCTTAACCAAATTATAAAAATAAGGAATAAAATTCCTTATGAAAATCATTTTTCCAAAGAAAGTTTGCAAACCTTTTTCATGGTTGGGTAAAGTCAATGCCAAGATTGCATTCACCCTTTAAGGATCTATGGATATGCCTTTCTTTGAGACTATGTGTCCAATTTGTTTTCCTTCATTTATAAAAAACAACTCTTCTTTGGGTTAAGAGATATTCCAAACTCTCTACATCTCTAAAAAATCTTCTTAAGGTGAGTCAAATGGTCCTTTGCATCCTTACATAAAACTATGATATCATCAAGATACACAAACACTATATCATTTATTAGACCTTGAAAATCTGTATCCATTGCACATTAAAATGTTGCACCAGTATTAGACAAACCAAAAGGAATTTTACTATAAGATTATGTACCCCATTTATTAGTAAATGTTGTCTTATATTGGTCATTTTCTTTTACCAAAATCTGATTATACCCTGCGTATACTTCAAGGAGTGAGAACATTTCACTACCTACCATAATTTGAAATATCTTCTCCATGGAAGGAAGAGGATAATTATCCTTAAAATAAACTATATTAAAACATCTAAAGTCAACACATAACCTAATTCCCCCATTTTTCTTTCTTACCGAGACTAAGTTTTCCGACCAAGATGAATGCTTAATAGGAAACATAATCTTAGACTCAATCAATTTTGTATGTTCCTTTCTCATGAGAGGCCCAATCTTAGGATTGATTGGCCTTTGACTTTACTTGATAGGATTAGTTTTCTCATCTATCTCTATGGTGTGTTGAGATAAGTTAGGATCAAATCCTTTTAAATCACTATACTCCCATGCAAAGACATTAGAAAATTACTTGTATAACTCAATGAAAGCTTATATTTCTTCTCTAGTACATACCTTCCCAAGAGAAAGCAACCTATCCTTGATTATTTTAAATCTTTCATAGTTTTATTTACTTTTACACAAGTTTACCTTTCCCTTCTTAAACTGGTCATCATCATTAAAGATACTCTCAAGTGTGACTAAGCAATTAGGGACCTTGTTTGTCTTCAATTGTACAATATATCCTCCATATTCTTGCTATAGTTTGGACTAAATATTTGAAGGAAATTTAGCCTCCTCTTATAGAAAAAGAACTATTTATTGGTCACTATGAAACACTTACCAATTAGTGACATTATTACGTATAGAGGGCCTTACAATCACTTTAAGATGAGGCTAGTTTTTATCATCTCTTATCCCTTTTGGAACAACAAACTGAGCTCCAATTGATACCAACCTATTAGCATGTGTTATTATATTTTCTTGGGATAGATTAGATGTTGAAGGGTTGAAACTCTTCCACAAGATCCCACACTCTATGCTTATAGGAATTAAGCAAAGAGTTCTTAGTCATGTTTTGGCCTCTCACTTAATTCAAAACTAACTCACTATCACCATAAACTTGTAACTCTTTCACGCCTCTTTTCTTAGCCCACTCAAGGCCATGAATGAGGGCCTCATATTCTACCACATTACAAGTACAAGTGAAGTGAAATATAAAAGTAGATTAGTACACTTACCTAGATGGAGAAACAAACATTGCTCTACCACCTACCCAATCTTGATTCTAGATCCATCAAAGAATAGTTGCCATAAACCATCCATGTTTTCATTTGGTTTCATCAAATTTGCCATGAAAGAGTCCTCCTCATGAAGGAAATACACTCCAAGTCCAATTTACTCTATGAATTTGTAAAGATCATGCTCATATTTCTCAACTCCCCATTCATATAGATACAAATTAGAAATTCCTTCAAGAGAATAAGTTGGAGATTGGTCCATGTGAAGCTCTTCCTCATCTAGAATGGCATAATGGACATTTGCATCTTTAAGCATGTAGGTATATAAATTATTGTGATGGATAGGCTTTGATTAAATCTTCACCTTGGTTCCATACTTTGTCCTAAAAACCATATATGACCAATTGGTTGCCAATTATCAATGTATATTGGCTGTAAACTCTCTTGACAAACAAAGAGCAAAGTATGAAGGTAAATATTCAAAAACCACATCCTGAGGGATGGAAAAAATAGGATAAGCATGTAAAATAAAATTGAAATATTTGACCACTCCCCAGGTCTTTTTTAGTGATCCATCTAATTGTATAACTCCTTTAGCTATTGGTTCATACTTGAGGCTTAGTTTATCTATTATTGACTTGGGCATAATTGAAGTACTAGCCTCACTATCTATGATACAATTATGAACTAAACAATCATCAATTATCAAGGATAGGTAAAAGGGATGAGTCTTATTAGTTTTATTCACTTGTCCATCAATGGGCTAAGTTCCATTCACCAAAATAACATTTTTAGTCCTAGTTGATCCAACTTATTTACCTAGTCCTAGAAATTCCTTTAGGAGAATATCCTTTTTTCCCAATAATGTCAATGAATACCATAATGAAATATTCATGTGTGATTTATTCATCTAATCCAAAACATTGATATAATGGTTTATCACCTTGAAAGGCTCCTTGTAAGCATTAGTACCTTGTGGTGTAGCATGTGAAGGTGGATGTGTAGGAGCTGGCCTTGCATTCTAAAAATTATAATTTTATTGCACATTAAGAGTTGAGTTAGACCCACATACCATTGGAGATGATTTAGGAGTCAAAATATGTCCTTGAGTTCCCTTTGTTCGTCTTCAACAACCCTCTTCTTAGAACTAGTGTTAGAAGTGTAGACACTGAAATCGTGTCAACTCCCCTGGTCATCCCCTGTTTTATTCTTCTTCACCTATTTAACCCTTGTCGATCACTTTTTCCACTAGCCTTGACCTTGGCAGCATGTAACAATGAGCGCAGAGCTAAAGCTAGACTCTATCCCCATTGTGCATCTGCCGATGACGGTCGTTACCTGGCCGATGTCGCCGACGTCGGTCACTTATCGGCTGACGTCAGCAATCCTGCCGATGTCAGTCACCTTTTCATTATCCATTATCAGTTATCATTCAGTTTCCCAAACGGTTATCGAACCGTCTCTCGAACCGTCCCTCGCCTTCATCAGCGTCCACCGATCAATCCAAAAACGCTGAATCAACTTATCAACCGATCGATCGAATCCCAAACTTGGATATTCACAGACTCTTGCAATCAACACTCTCGTGATCAACCAACTCCGACATCAGCCAATCTGCATTCACTTCAATTTGGCACTGCACAAACAACTTCAACTATGGCTTTCATCATGTTTTCTGACAGGTAAGTATTTTCTCTATTTATTTTCATTTCTTTCTGATTATTATTTGTTCATTATTTCTGTCATCTCGAATCTTCAAACCACAGACCCAAGTTCTGAATCTCTCCTTTACATACCTGCCCATTACCCCAATCTATAACTCTGTCCAGACTCGACTAAAACCCCCAGACTCTGTCCAAACCTGACCTTATCTCGATTCTATCAGACCCTGACCTGACCTTATCTCGATTCTATCAGACCCTGTCCCGACCCTTTCTAAACCTTGTCCCGATCCTGTCAAAAACCTGTCCTGACTCTCCCAGACCTTCTGCAACTCGCCCAGAACCTGTCCCGACCGATGCCGGTCACTGCCTCGACCGACGACGGCACCTCAACCAACATCGGCACCTTCCCTGACCGACGCCAGCACCACAGAGACCGACGCCGGTGACTGTGCAGAACAGTGCTGCATATCAGGTACGCACTTTAATTTTTTGTCATTTATTTCTGTCATTTTATCTTCCATTTTATCTACTTTAGTTCAATATTCTACTTTTTTATCAGTGGGTTGATATCCTTCTAGGAAGTCTTCGTACTTCTGGGATCGGGCGTTCGCCTGACAGCCCACCATATCTTTGACTAACGTTTTTTTCGTGTTTTAGTCTCTTTTATTTGCAGGTGTCATTCCTCCATAGCCAAAGAGGAGAATCTTCCAACGTCTGATTTCAGTGCACACAACTTTATCAGGTATCTTCTAGCCTTGACCATTTCTTTTAGTTTCTTATTTCTTCTTTGAATGTAGAAAGCAATTTTGAATAGAAACATTCTGGCATGCCCAGTGGGACCCTAGGTCCTCCTTGGGTTCTTTCTTTCTTTCTTTCATTCATTTAGGTGCATTAGGTTCCTTCCTTTTTGCCTCCTCTCGTCTCTTCTTAATGACATCATAAGTAGGACTAAAACGAACATTTTCTTTCTTTCTTGCACTTCTAGACTAGCTAAAACTCATATTCTTCGACTCTTTCTCCATTCGTCTTCATATGAACAAACATTTTGACTTGGACATTAAAACACTTTGCATTCATTTCTGTTTGCCTGCATCTCTTAGACCACACATAGTAATTAAACCGCATATTGAATTAATCTAGATCACTTCATGTTACACGACCAAACCACCTGCACAAAACAAACATTTTAACTTACCTGAGACAAGGCCCGACTGGGATTTCATCCCCCAATGGATACCTTACCCGTCCTGGCAATCTCACTTGGATTTCATCACCAAGGGGAAAGCCCACTCCGTTCTCTGGCAGAGTATAATCTCTAGGCGAGGTATATTTTGGCTAAGCGAAACCAGCTAACCACTGGAATCGTGAAGTGAGGGGAGCTTACTCCTTAGCACCAGGCCACGTACCGGACCTAACACAGACTTCTTGAGCACCATAACTAACCTGAAACCATTCATAGACTTCTTCTAAGACCCGACTCAAAGCCAATCTTCCTCTACACACATTCTAAGGCATAAGCCACTATAATCCTAAAAAAATTTACTTCTAGGGTTTTAAGATCTGCTTGTGTCTTCATCTTTTTAGTTCTTATCTGCTTGTTTGAGCGTGTGAGGATGTTCTCTCTTGCCTTTTATGGTTTTGACACGTAGTCAAACCAAGGCCCTTTTTTTGACCACTCTAGCTGTCAACTGCTTTTGTCTACCCCATCTCTAACCCGTCCTATCATGGAGTTCCACTCGGAGACTGAAAGAACTCCTACAGGACCGACCCTGACCCCGACTCAAATTTCCATCATCCCTGAAGGGGACCAGGATTTTGAAAGATTCTTGGACCTCAATACCGCAGCCCTCCATAACTATCTCGCGAGAAATCCAACGTGAGACCTTTCGGGTGACATGGCGATGACATCGACACCATTCGTCATCCAACCCTTTATGACTCAGCCTTTCGCCTCAACCGTTAACTCAACCATGGCCAATACGGAAAGTTTGGCCTCTTCGTCTATTTTTAGACCGACCTCCATCGGGGTTTCGTTACCCCCTCAATCACCTGTAATTCAACCAAGTTCTACATCGTATCAGAACTTGATTGTTTCAACCCCTTACACTCTTGCGCCCACAAATGTAGGAGTGCCAACCTATCCTTCTACCAGTCCCACTATTCAACCACCTTTGGTGGTGCCTAGTCAACTTATACCTTCGACCTTCATGACGCAACCACCCTTAACCTCTACTTCTGCCCCTGCGACTAGTCATCCGTACGTTGCATCCTTATTGGTACAATTGACTATGTCGTATACCTCCTCTAGCCTCTTTCAAGCACCTTACAACCTAGGGGGCACTCCGTCCACCAATCCGTCAGCAGACGTCATCAAGATGCTGATGGATAAAATGTCCAGTCTCGAAGCTTCTATCTCCGGTTCAAATAATGTCTCTTCATATGACCAGATTTACAACGAGCCCATTCATCCTTTTGTCCCTATCCGACCATACCCCAACCATTGGGAGCTTCCTAAATTTACTCGCTTTCAAAGTAAGGAAGACCCACAACAACATCTACAGGCATTCAGACATGCCTGCTATCTTATTGCCCACGACGATGCATTACTTTTACGCACGTTCCCTATGTCTCTTTCTGGCCCTGCCCTTGACTGGTATAACTCTCTTACCAGACATTCTATCTTTTCATTCATTCAACTCGCTTAATTATTCGTTGACCATTTCTCAATCAATATCACTAAACAAGTCTCGATCACAGACCTTTACTCCATTAGGCAATTTGACGATGAATCAGTAGTTGATTTTGTCGCCCGTTGGAGAGGCTTGATTAACCAGCTCTCTTTCTCCTTGCCTCAACCCGAGATCATTGAGCTCTTTTCCCGAGCATGTCAGTCACATCTCATCCACCTTGCGGGTTCAAACATTCCACACTTTCGACGAGGCCTTCACCATGGCCCAAAAGCTTGAACTCTGCGCTATTGAAGAAGATAAGGTCAAATTGTGTAACACTAACACAAGAACCAATGACCATTCTTCTTCCAGACCTTCTTCTGCCCACTCTCAATCTAAGGGGTCGGAAAACACTGTCATCTTTAGACCATCATCTTCAACAATAACTAACCGACCAGCATCTTCAACATTAGACTACATCAATAAACATTTTCAACGTCAATCCATACATCGTCAATTCACTCCAATTGGAGAGTCATATGCCTCTGTCTTGGATAAACTCATCAAGCAGGGGGTCCTCAATCTCCCTTCAATCTGACCACATCAATTCGACCCCTCAACACCTATCCCTGCATGGTACAGGGAGAACCACTTTTGTAACTATCACCGTGTCAAAGGCCATGATACGGATCACTGTCAAACTTTTAAAAACCTTGTCCAGGGCATGCTAGACAAGGGCGATTTTATCTTGGATAACCCGAACGCACCGCCCAACCAAAACCTTGACATCTTCAAACAACCTTTTCCTAATCACCCACCTACTCAAGACAACATCCAAACCATGATCAATGACCCTCAAGACCATGATATACACACCGTCAACACTATCTTACCTCTTGTCCCTGACCAACCTTCTTCACAGGATAAAGGATCCTCTTCTCCTATTAGTCCTCCATCGACCTCTCTCATACTGCAGGACGCCTTGACCACACCTACGCCATTAGCCCTACCTTCATCCAAAGACCTTACCTCACCTATTCCTCAAGCAAACGTAGAAGGTACAATCATCCCTGCCATCTGCCCACTTGAGGAGTCACCCTCTCCTATTTCTTCTCCACCAAGAGAAGAACCAGTCTCTTTGCCCATTTCGATTGAGAAAGACCCAGTCATGGTTTCCTCTTGCCCTTTGCCTGAGATTGTTATATCTCACTCACCTCCATCCACATCTAAATCCAAACCCGTATCTAACCTCGCCTCGCACAATAGTGGCCTTCAACTCAAACCCACGAAGACCACTAGACCACACCGGAGGACTCCTCCCCCACCTTCATCATTGCCTTCAATCTTGGGCCCGCATCTGTCCACTTTAATTGGAGTGCTTCCTACTCCCATCCTTCACAGAGGCACGTCGCCTCCATTACTCTATCAACCTGTCAAACATATATCTTCTCTAAATCATCGACCAATGTCTCTTATGCCTCTCAAACCAACGTCATCAACCCTCACTGCAATAAAATATCCAGACCCGTTAGCAGGTTCTTATACCTTGCTGTTATGGCATTTGTTGCAGTCATCTCGCCTCAACCTTCTGCCTCTCAAACCATATCAATCTCTCAGACCTAAACCACCTTGGTTCGACGACACTCGTATTTGTGCGTATCATCGCACCCCTGGACACGACACAGAGCATTGTTGTGCCCTCAAGGTCGCCATTCGCCAATGTCTGGTGAATGACACCTCTCTTCTCAACCACGTTATCAATAAGCCTTCAACACCGCCTCTCTCATCAACTCTCGAATCAAGACCCTCTTGGTTCGACAACTCTAAATACTGTCACTATCATCATACTCCGGGACATGACACTGAGCATTGTTGCGCTCTTAAAGCTATCATTCATCACCAATGGAGAAAGGATTCCCTTCTCATCAAGGATCCTCTTGACCACCTCTTTACTAAATCATCAACACCAACTCATGCCTCTCCAACCTCATCACCTAAATCGGGATCTCCATGCCAGGTTCTGGTTCCTTTGTCACCTTTAACCCCCTTATTTGACATCAACACAGTCCATCTGACCACTAAACCTCAACCGACCTTAACCAATCCGTCAAACATTCTCCCTAGCCGCTGGGGGAATTCAACCTTCATCCAAACCTTGACCAATTTTTCAACACAGTCTCGACCACATATCAATCACTCTTTCAACTTAGCCTCAACCAGACTAGCAACCAAACATTTAAACCAACCTCAACCAAACATTCAACCCAACCAAAGACCAAATACCAACCAATCAACCCTCGACCAACCATTGACCAACTATCAAATGACCAAATCTCAACCAAACATTGACCAACCTTTTTATCCACACATTCAACCAGTCTCGATCAATCAACGACCATATCAGTCAACTTCACATCCACTCATCAATCAACACGTGACCAATATGGAGCGAAGTAAACGAGGCAAGTTTGCTCCTAATTGGCTTGGACCTTTTATTATCACGCACAAGTATGGATCAGGGACTTATCGTCTATCTTCTCTTGATGGACGCCCAAAACTTGAACCTCTTAATGCGTTGCATCTGTGACCGTTCTACTGTTAGTCGAGTACTCATCCACTTGACACTTAACTTGAGCTCGTCCCTTGAGAAATCCCTGTCCTCTTAATCCTACTTCCTTTCAACCCTATTCCTCTTAACAATTCCTACAACCCTTTTATGTTGTATGGATGTTTTTGTCCTCATAAAAGGGAGCCCTTGACCTTCTATAGTCTTGTCCATGACTCACATTTTTGTCAAAACAAATCAAGATGTCACAATATCCATGGTCACTATATCAATATCAAAATCAAAAAGCAGACTGCTCCCTCAAAGGACAGTTGTACTATCATTGTTGTAATTAATAGACTGCTCCCTCGAAGGACAGCTATTCAAAAGCCTTTATATTAAACAAAAATCTAGACCACTCCCTTGAAGGATGGCTATGACTAATCTGGCAATAAACAACACTATTTTAGAAGCTTCCTACATTGATCAGCTTCACAACTGACCACCAAGCAAATGACATCTCTATGCAGGCTTCCCGCATCGATCAGTCTGCCCCAAAAAAAAAAAAAAAAAAAAGAGTCATGGACTTGACTTATAGTTGTCTCAGGGTCTCCTATAAAAAGGGGCATAGTTATCTCTGCTCTTAAAATGGGTTACCCTTTTTCCTCCTCCTATCACCTGCTCAAGGGACTTCGAGCTCACTTTAATGTCAAAGTGATTCGATTACCGCTCTAACATAACTATGGTCAACGACGTCACGCATGAATGGGGCTCTTGGTTCTCATAACCCCTATCTATGCTATCTTTTTGGTCCTTGTCAATGAAAGAGCAATATGCCTTTCACGTATCTTTCACTTTGGTCACATTTAACCAAACCTTTTTCAACCTAAACATTCTCAGACCAACAACTCGACAACATGACATTATCATCATCCTTGTCCTTTTCACATAGTTTCTATGGACACCAGTACACATGGAAACTATCGACCAGACTCAATTTATGTTAAGCATAAACCAATACTTTCTGAAGCATAAATAGACCTCCATTCATTTTTAGCATACATCCATCATGACTATGGAAACTTGCTAGGGATGAAAGCCTTTCGACCAATTCTACAGAATACACCATCTGTAGCATCATCTTATCCTCATCTTCCCCTCATCATTTTGACACTTGACCACATCCAATCATCGACCAATCTTCTCAATTTGTCTGAACTACATTGGCCTGAAGCCCTCTGACCGGGGCTATGTAGGCAACACTCAGATGACACAACTGTCTTCTGGGGTTAGCTCGGCCACATCCTTTTGTCCATTCCTCCCCTCGCCCACCAACCATTGGAGATCATGCCTATCTCCTCCGACCTCGACCACTTCCAAGCCATTGTTGCCTTGGTTGTTTTTGCATGTATGCTATCTCATGACTAGTTAGCAGAATTGTGCGCAGATCTTTTTTTGGACCCTCACAAGTATAGGATTGCAAGCCAGTTGATCCACACTACTTGTGACTTTTTCGTGTTTCTAGGAGCACTTCCTGAGCCTGGGATACCTGAAACACGACGACCATTTGGAGCTTCAGCTTAGATTGAATGACCCAATCGGCAGACGACTAAATGCTGGGGCCCGATTACTTCAATTTTGGCACTCCTCAACCCTTGACCTGCGACACTTTGACCTAACCATCTCGTGCAGTGGTATGCGCACAATCACACCTTTTGCAGCGTTCACCCTCACCCCTTTTTCATCCACTCTTTGTCAAATCAGCACCCGATTCTTGGTTCCCTTCCCTCAACTCCTGCTTTGAGGGGGAATACCTCATCCATAATCGAGGCAATCCATTTCCTATTTTTGTCTTGCAGTTCATTCGAACAACCAACAAGATGAAATCAACCTTATCCCACACCTAGGGCAATCACTCCTATTTTTGTCTTGCAGTTCGTCCAGAACAACCAACAAGACAAAAAGGGGCAAATGTAGACACTAAAATCATGTCAACTCCCCTGGTCATCCCCCGTTTTATTCTTCTTCGCCTATTTAACCCTTGTCAATCAATTTTTACACTAGCCTTGAACTTGGCAGCATGTAACAATGAGCGCAGAGCTAAAGCTAGACTCTATCCCCATTGTGCATCTACCGACGACGGTCGTTACCTGGCCGATGTCACCGACATCGGTCACTTATCGGCTGATGTCAGCAATCCTACTGACATCAGTCACCTTTCCGTTATCCGTTATCAGTTATCATTCAGTTTCCTGAACGGTTATCGAACTGTCTCTCGAACCGTCCCTCGCCTTCATCAGCGTCCACCGATCAATCCAAAAACGCTGAATCAACTTATCAACCGATCGATCGAATCCCAAACTTGGATATTCACAGACTCTTGCAATCAACACTCTCATGATCAACCAACTCTGGCATCAGCCAATCTGCATTCACTTCAATCTGGCACTGCACAGACAACTTCAACTATGGCTTTCATCACGTTTTCTAACAGGTAAGTATTTTCTCTATTTATTTTCATTTCTTTCTGATTATTATTTGTTCATTATTTCTGTCATCCTGAATCTTCAAACCACAGACCCAAGTTCTGAATCTCTCCTTTACATACCTGCCCATTACCCCAATCTAAAACTCTGTTCAGACTTGACTAAAACCCCCAGACTCTGTCCAAACCTGACCTTATCTCGATTCTATCAGACCCTGACCTGACCTTATCTTGATTCTATCAGACCCTATCCCGACCCTGTCTAAACCTTGTCCCGATCCTGTCAAGAACCTGTCCCGACTCTCCCAGACCTTCTGCAACTCGCCCAGAACCTGTCCCGACCGACGCCGGTCACTGCCCCGACCGATGACGGCACCTCAACTGACGTCGACACCTTCCCTGACTGACGCCGGCACCACAGAGACCGACGCCGGTGACTGTGCAGAACAGTGTTGCATATCATGTACGCACTTTAATTTTTTGTCATTTATTTCTATCATTTTATCTTCCATTTTATCTACTTTAGTTCAATATTCTACTTTTTTATCAGTGGGTTGATATCCTTCTAGGAAGTCTTCGTACTTCCGGGATCGGGCGTTCGCCTGACAGCCCACCATATCTTTGACTAACATTTTTTTCATGTTTTAGTCTCTTTTCTTCGCAGGTGTCATTCCTCCACAGCCAAAGAGGAGAATCTTCCAACGTCTGATTTCGGTGCGCACAACTTTATCAGGTATCTTCTAGCCTTGACCATTTCTTTTAGTTTCTTATTTCTTCTTTGAATGTAGAAAGCAATTTTGAATAGAAACAAGAAGATACACTCACATTCACATTATTTTAGTTTCCCACATAGTTCATGGCATAAAATTCCTCATCTAAATGATTCACAAGGGTAGAATTATATTGTGTTTGTCCGTTATCTACCCCACATTTCATTGGCATATCAAAACTATGAACTTGAGATACTTCACTACCTTGCATTGTCATGGATTGACTAGGCATTTCATTGGCATATGCAACTTGGCCTTGAAATTGGTCATAAGAAGGATAACATGTTTGTTCTTATAAAAAATTTGTAATAGGTCTCACAAGGGCTAGGATCCTATCCCATGTTTTTTGAAATCTTGAATTAAAATCCTACATGAACTATTGTGGGGCCCTCTTAATAGTGTTAAATTTCTCATCTAGTGAGAGATGATCAGTCTTATCTTCAAACCTATTATACAATAGGTCTTTTATTTCATCCCATGAAGCAATAAAATTAGGAGGTAGAGTTACATACCAATCTAAAGCTTTTATTTTGAAAGACAATGCTAATAACCTAATGGATACATTTTATCAAGTGATGTTATGGATATTGCAGAAGCTTGCTATGCTTCTAATGTGTTTAATGGGACTAGTAGAACCTTCTCCACTAAAATATGGAACACTCTTAAGGGCTGATCTAGGAATTTGGTCATATTGGGTAAGATTCAAAGGAGATGATCTAGTGAAGGCTACAAAAGGTTGCCTCCTAACCATATTGGAATGTATAATATGGGTATTAGGGGTTAAACTAATTAGAAACTTGGACTTCTTAAACACAACTCCATTGAATAAGGATGAGTATTCACAAATTTGAATCTTTTGACAAAATACAAAGGCAATTACACAAAATCAAAGGGTATACCTTTAGTAGCATACCTAGTGGTCACCTTTGGCATGGAAATTAAGGACTGGTCAATAACCAAAGATTTGTAAACATAGTGAAGTCCCTAGGTACTAAATTTAGATGTTCTTGTAGCTACAAATATGCCAAGACTATCACCAATCTTAGATAATCTTCTAGGACTTAGAGTACCATCGAGTGTGTCAAAAAATGTTGTCACTTAGATTTACACCCATTGAGGAGATGCCTAGCTATACTCATCCAAGTGACACAATAGAAACATCTCACTTGCTGTGGGTGAACAATTTGGTGAGATGAATCTCTAGAAGGGCTAGTTCCCTTGATGCACTCTTTAAAACACTCTCCTATTTATCAACTTAAAATGAGAAGGGTTAATAAGACAACATAATAAAAATAAAAGGTAATGCACCAATATTGAATTTCCTCCTATTGACTAAACTTATACTACTTAGATCACAACGAAGCTTCTTTCACACAAAACTCATAACTAAAGACAAATTATTGCATCAATGTTTCATATGCTAGGGTCAAGATGTATGTTGATATATAAGAAGTATAATTAATGATCCTTTGAATAATATAGTCATAATTCACTTCTAAAAATCTCATACACTATGGAAGAAAACTAACAAAGACCTGTAACAATTACTCTTCTGCATACATGGTGGACAATCAAAGATAACATGCTAGAAAAGATTAGCTTTCACTAGACAAGATCAATAAGATTTGAAAATAGAATAAAATATATAGTAATTAATTAGTTAAATTAACTTTTTTATTGATTCAAGAGACATTCAAGTACAATATTGGCTAGAGTTTCACCATTAACCAACAGAGGCTTCTCAAAAAAGCCAAAAGGTCAATATTTATAGCATTTAGAAGAGGGGAAAAATAAAGGAATTACAAAGGTGATGTGGACACTTTTAAAAATAATAAATGAGGTTACATATGCATGATAAGAGGATTTGGTATGAAACATGTAAGGTTAGGAAGCATAAGTGTCCATACAGGGCATGAAACTCTTGCAAAGTTGCATAAAATTCTCTATTTTGGTTAAAAAAATTGCCTCCATGATTAGCCTTGTTTGAACATCCAAAAATTTAATATTTATAGGTTTGATGATTATAATGAAGGGGAAAACTTTCATACATGCCTCTTCAAGCATTAGTTATAGGCCTGGTCATCTAAAATCATATAGAAAGGAGCTATCACTACTTGCACTCTAAGAAACTCCTCTTTCATTCACCTTGCACACTTGGATTATAAAAAGGCATCATTTTTACATGTATATACATGGGAGGGAGTGAATTAAAATTTTAAATACCCTCCATGGCCTTATACTGCTCGAGTGTACCTTAAAAGTACATCCACTTGAGATTTTCACACTTCTCACTCTTATGTTCACTATGTTAGGTTTGAATGACTAAGATGAAGCCATTTTTTTGCATACGTAGGAGTTTTTTCAAAGAATCATACATCCATAAGGAGTTATATTAATTCCATATGTTCCTCCTAAACTTGATTTCATCTTTAGACCTCTTCTAGAACCTACAAGACACACAAAAATGGTCAAAATTACCCTATTTTAACCTTGTCCATATAATTCTTTACAAATAAAATGTATAAGAGGGATATTTAGTGATTCATTTACAAGTTCAATTCACTTTCATGGTCAAACTATGTCATCTAGATATCTCTCCAAGCTTTTTTTATCCATTGGGTCTTGATTGAGGGTTTTAAAGGGTTTTTAGGTAGTTTTCCTTCTTAATATTTGTTTATAAAGATACGATATTGGAACTGAAAAAAACTACAAAAACATGATTTTATGATATCTTAATAACAAATCAAATCTCCTTTGGTATCCATGCTTAGTTTTAGAGGGGATATGAGCACTTAAAATTAGCCTATCGGGCTTGTTTCCACCTTTCCTACATGTTTAGACTATCTCTAAGCTTAAACTAGATTTACTATAAGTTTATTTACATACCAAAATATCATTCCTGTCTAACTACATCCCATAAACATGTTTAAATAACCTATATAGCTCACCAAGAACTATGAGTGAGGTTAGACCCCCAATTGGCTCTAGGTCTCCTTAAGGCCTAATGGGATTAACATGAACCCTACTAGTTTGGGATATTTGGACTGATATCTCATGGTTGGGTTTGTGTCCTATTAATTTTCAAATCTCATTCAAGCTCACAACATGCCTTTCCTAGCACTCATTTTCATTTCTTCCTCTCATTCATCAATTAGGCCTAATGGAAGCTTGTCTAGTTGGATTGTGTGCAAGGGTATTTTGGTCATTTAAAGAGGTTTGAGCTTGACCTAGTACTCCCCATTACCTATTTATATTTCATACATCTCAAAATATGTTTGTTGAGGTTTCCAAAGCTTTCCATCAAGTTCCTTTACCCATTTTGACTTCATTAGCTTGTTTTTCCAAACTCTGATTTTATTGACTCATTGACCTCTTAGACAAAATAATGAGGTATATCCCTCTTCCCCAAGGAAAAGTGAAGATTTTTATAAGGTCCTAATAATAATTTTTATTGAAGGGTTTAGTTGGATTCATCCAATTAGGTACCTAACTAACTCAAATGCTCAAAAAAGGCCTCCAAAAAGAACTGTTTCCAATTAGGTTTAGCTGGATGACCATGAGGTGCTCATGACTAAATATTTGATAAAAATATGGTGTTATGAGAATAAACATGGATAGAGATGATAATATGGCCTTGCTACCTATGGGACACCATATTCCAACTACATGAGACCTCTACATCTGCAAACAAGAACTTTGACTAAGATTGCACATGATGCTGCCTTCCTGAAACATGAGATAATTTGATAATCTAAACACCATGAAACATGAAATTAAACATGGAGAGAATTACATAAGAGAGTGAACATCCTCTGGACTCAACATCAATAACTAGTTTGTATGGACTTATCCAAAATGGAGTAAAACCTATAAGGTGCATGAAACAACAAAAAGAAAAGAAAAGCATAATAAACTTTATGAGGATGGTTTATAAAGCAAAAGCCACCATTATTCAAATTATTGTTATGGAAATTAACGTCTCTGAGTTTAATACCACCTCCCAAAAGCATTTGACTTTAAACCTCTTTAGCTATCTGTACCAAACACAAACTTGATGGTCACTTCTGTATATCTAGAAATGCAAAAAAAGTTCAAAATAGTTTTGGCTTAAAAATGGAACTTTAAGAGTATGTCAAGCATTTATATGAGTATTATTAAGATGAAGAGATGTTCCATCACCTTATCCCACATATCACCTTCTCCCATGGGCCGTACAAGTGCCAAATGCTTCCTTATTGAATTGGTTTATTGAGTTCAAGTTAAAAAACTTGATAGATTTTGATGTATTTTACATCCCTGATAGGTAATATGATCTCTTTCACATTTTAAAGGAAAAAGACACCTGAACACCTTAAAAATTGTGCCACTTGCATTTATGACCTCTAAAAACCCACTGAAAGACTCAAAATGATAAATAAACTTATGAAACCATGAATAAGGATACAAACCATTAGATAACATCAATTAAACCATAATATAGCCTATGCCAAACTATTAGACTCCTAAATATCTAAAAACCCAAGTTTTCTACCTATAGGGGTCTAAATTCAACGTAAAAGTCAAATTTGGTCAACAATAACCACCTATTTTGTTCTAGGTTTTCAATTGCCTTGCTTCTAGTATGATTATATCATGCACATAGGCATTCTTTCTTTGATGTTTTATCAAACCCTAGGTTCTTTAAACATTTGTTACCCTTGTGTGATGCTAAGCCAAAAATGGGCTAGTGTGCTCATAGTGTCAAACTAGCCTTAATGACCCCTCTGTTAAAGAGTGCTACCTATATAACCAATACTCTAGTGAGGGAATTAGACATATGTAGTTATTTATTATGTGTGGTACAATCAATGAAATATACTATATACGATGTAGGCAATGATCTCACAACTAATTTGGAAAATATATCTTAAGGGCTACCCTTGGGGTGCTTCAGACTTTTTGGGGGACTACTCCTATGATTGATCTGTGATTAGGAAGAAATAGGGAAGGCTCGATCATTTTAATTATTGATTGAGTGATTCTCTATAATTAGGCTTGTGAGTTGTAGGTGAGGAATGAATGAAGGATATTCTTGTATATATATTGATCCCTATCAGAAAATATATCAAAATAAGACACTCAAATCAATCCAATGATAATGATTAATTTGAAAATTATATGACGTTAAAGAACTGGACACCTCATAGGATTATAGACACCTCCATTGACCTAGGTGTTCTCAAATGGCTATAATTATCAAGGATGATATACATGTCTAAAACTAGCAGTGAAGAATAGATATCAGGGTTAAAGCACTTTACATAGTTCAAAAAGCCTTAGTATTCATAATATCGAGGTTCAGACTAAGAGATAATAAATTAGACATAGATAGATAGATGTATACAATCCTTATATGTAATATGAAGGGCTAGGATAGAAAGGCAGAGCCTTTGAGCCATATTATCTAAATTTATAGTATTAAGATGCAATATATTCAATTTTATTATCTACATGAGGTCAAAAACCTTTGTGTCATTTATCTCCATGTTTTGATTTTATCTTAGGTGTAGTTGCACTCATATTCAGTTCTTCAACATTGATATCTTCCAAAATAACAAATATACACTAATTCTATATCATTGTATGAATTAAGTTGTTACTTGTAGAGAAAAATCAAAGCAGGAAAACAAGGTGTCATTTTGTGAATTATAATAAGTTAATGACTTGAGATTTTATAAATCAAACAACCCTTGAGACTTGGGGCACATGAGTTATTAAGCATTGAAAGATTTCAATGCTATCTTTTAATCATTAATTTTTAAAGCTATTTAATTATAATGGGTATGAAATATTTAATTGTTTAAATGAACTATGGATATCATGAACCATCAAAGAGTAAATATATTTCTATAATCATTCATAAATATTTTTGCAATATTTAGAATTTTGTTTATGTACACCCAATTTTTTTCCCTTTTATTCCATATGGACTTAAAAAACATTCCATTGTATTTCATGGTTAAAAATGATAGATATGTTCATATAGTGAAAATATTTAACCCCTTGAAGTTTAAAGGAGTTCAAACTCATCCTCTAGATTGAAATCTATAAATATTAGATTAGCAACATGTTGTTTAACATATTTTTTAATAAAACATATATTTACTTTAGTCTTGTCTTATCACCTTAAATGCAATTATTTTTACAACTTTTCATTATGGAAGGGCTGGATGAATGTATACCTTTCAACTTGAAAATAAAATTATCCCTTCAAATTGATTACTTTTAGGAGGTGAAGGATAATAAAAAAAACTAATATGTAACAAAATAGATAACACATGTTACACAATGCGTACAGATTTACCAAGGTAATCACCTACTAATAGCACTGGTCTTGCAGAATGGGAGATATAAAAATGCATCAATTGTTCAGGTAAAAGTTTGGTTGTTGTCCACATGATATCCATGTCAGTTGAGTTTCAATCTCGATGTGACACGTGTCCTATTCCCATTATAAAACTAATGGCCATTTCTTTCAATAATTCATATGTTGATTTGAAACAATGTTTTTACATTGTCTTGTGATGGAATATGATTGACCAGATCGGAAGCAATAATTATAAAAGTGGCCGCAATAATGATCACTTTTGTGCCCATCAAAATGTAGCATCATCTTTTCCCTAAAAAACATCCTTTTCCTCAATAATTGTACAACTTAGCTCACTTTTATGCTTTGGATCTTCCTTGAAAATCATCCTTTTCCTGTAGTGCGCATGGATCATAGTTGAAAGCAAAAATAAATATACAACTTTGGTTTGTAAAAGTCTGGGGTTTGTCAAAAGGTTGAGAAGTCACATGGAAATGTTTCACTGGTAGGGCCAACTTTCAATGTCAATAATTGTATTAGAATTAATAGTCCCAATAATGTCAATTCAAGAGTTAAGATTCTCAATTATTTTTAATCTTAATATTTATTTGCAGTTTAGAATTTGTGATATCTATGTATTTATAAATTGTATTATTTAGATAGTTCACTAAAATTATATATATATATATATATATATATATATATATATATATATATATATATATATATATATATATATATATATATATATATATATAAATTATATATATATATATATATATATATATATATATATATATATATATATATATATATATATATATATATAAACAATCCTTTAGAATTAATGAATTTTGAACTAGGAATAAAACATAAATTGAAATTAAAGGAATTATTCATATATATTCCTTTGAATCATAAAAGATATGGTGGTTAAGATTTTTGTATTTCAAATGTGAAAGTTCTACATCATATATAAGTGGCATGGCCTAGTTAATTTATTTCTACATAATATGGAGTTTTCAAGATCTTCACCTAAATTAAACCTTTAACATATAAAGCTACACCCCACACCATTGATTTAAATGGAAGTAGTTGACCCACCTGATGGCTAATAATGTAGGAGTAGATTAAACTTGAAATATTAAAAAAAAACCTATATTATTATTGCATTATATGAAGAGTCTAAATTATTATATTTTTAAGGAATAATAATAATAATAATAATAATAATAATAATAATAATAATAATAATAATAATAATAATAATAATATGTAGATATATTATATATAAAGGTTGGATACAAAATCTAATTAATCTCAAATACTTTCATATTTTAAATACGTAGTTTAGCAAATTATAATAATAGAAAACCAATCTGGATGTTTTTAGTTGCTACATATAAATTTATATATTCACTATATTTTTGGACCATTCATTATGTACTTCATGCTTATTTCTCCTCTATCTTCTTTCCATTTACATATTTTTAAAATCTCTATAATCCATTTCTCGTCAACAAAGAATTCAAGATATAAGCAATTGGGGAACCATTTAGTGGAACTACATAGTCTAGTACAACTCTTAACTTCCAATATATTTCCATAATTATCAAGCATTGAAACATAAACATGAAGGCATAATGAGCTAGTCTTCAAGATCCTTTTAATAAAATCAAAGAATTTGTAAGCTAAATAACCTTCCCAGATGAGGTGAAATTTGGCCATGGGCATTGCTATTACATAAAGCAAGTGTTGAAAAGAAAGAGAGTTTTCCAATAAAATGAGATATGGGGCTCACTACATCCATACCATTGAGATTCAAGGAAACCCCATGTTGTTGATGATGAGAGCAGGTAACACTAGTTCAATTATAGGTGTTGTGATTACAAGACCAATCATGTAGAGAATGAATAGAGAGGGAATCCTTGGAAGAGAGAAGACCATGTTAATTGAAATAATAAGTAAGAGAAGTATGTGAGATTCTAATAATCCAAAGGAGGAATTAAAAAAACACAAGAAACATCTTCAATATTTAATCTTGGCTTGATTTCAAGTGAAATAAGAAAAGGAATGGACTACGATCTCTGGACACTCAATTTTTTTATCCTTCACTAGTAAAACTAGCCACTATTATGTGTGGTGTATATTAGTTTTAACTTTTTTATATCGAGTAGTAGATGAAAGAAAAGCTTAAAGGATAAGAATGAATAAAGACAACATGTGGTGATTAGAGAGTTTTTTCATAGTGTGTACTAAAATATTTGTGTTCTTAGTATTTAAAATGAGAGAACCTAACTAGATTATTAGTCAAATTTTAATAGAAAATGTATAGAACTTTCATGAGTGGATAACATGGGGACTCCTACACCAAATAAGAGTTTCAATAGGAGCTTATAGGTACATTAGACATCTCAATTTTTACAATGTAAAATATAATATGGTGGGTAACATAATCTTACATTAAAAAGGTGGATAGAACTTGAAAGGTTTGTCAAATTACTGGCAAAATAATGTTTTAAAATTATGTAGTGGTTAAGGATTTTAGAGACTTATTTAGTATAAATAGAATATAGAAAAATGACTCTGAGATTGAGAAGGTAAATGAGCTATAAATTTTGTAATTATGATAGTGCAAGTTATTTAAATGAGCTAGAATTTGGTTAGCAATACTTTTCTAAGGAATTATGATAATGTTGAGGTCCCAAAATAATTGTCTTTTATCTTAGCTTCCCCTACCTTAATCGTAAAATCTATAATTAATATTTCTCTTTCTAAATGCCCAAAATGACATGGGTATGCTTATGAAATGTAAACAAAATGAAGGATAACTTACCAAATTTAGTTGTTAAGTTTAAATTAGTTTAGGTCTTGTATGGTGTCTCTGCACATTATTTTAGAGAGGATATAATTAAGGGATTCAAACATCATGTTTTATGTAGAGATACAAAAGGACTAGGGAGTGAACATATTAGAATCCCAAATATGTAAATCTAATTTTTTTATATTGATTGCTATGTTTACATCGATTAGGTCATTTTTTGGCATGAAGAAACTAATAAATTAGTCAAGATAGACCTTAGAATGCTTCCAATTCATATCAATTTTTTAATATCTAGTGTCTTGAACCTAATTTAAATTCTTCCTTTTAAAACTATGTTAATTATTAAAATTTTCTAAGCTAACAAATAATATGGAAGAATACAAATTTCATGGAATATGTAGTGCTCACAATGCTTTTTCCTTTCCTTTAATATCATCATTTTTCCATTGTGTTCATGTAATATATTGAGTATAAATGATCAATTTTGTGCCCATAAAATGTATCATCATATTTGTTTTAAAGGCTATCATATTAATTCATGATTACCATGTATTTTAACAAAATCAATTTGGAAAATCATTTTTATGCTTTGGATCTTCCTTGAAAATCATCATTTTTCTATAGTGTGAATGGATTATGGTCAAAATCAAAAGATAAGTGTACAACTTTAGATTGTAAAAGTGTAGTTGTTGTCCACCCACTATTAAATTATTCTTTCAATGTTGACCATTAAAAATAAATAAAATAATGTCAATGAATATCATAAACGTGTACACATTTTGAAATGGAAATCCAATGCATATAAATAGGCAACATAAATTCATCTCAATAGGAATGTGGCCATTTGAGTCTGTCTTTTCATCACCTACTCATTATAGTAATTATCGATCGTAATTTTTAATTTATTATTATATTATTTAATAAATGACCTTAGTTATTGTCTCAAAACATTTAGATTATTTAATAAAAAAATTGAGATTTCATGTTCAAATGTTTAAGTGGTAGGGTCCACTTTCAATACATTAATCTCTTTTTGTCAGGTTAGTTCATTTTCAATGTCAATAATAGTATTAAAATTAATGGCCCCTTCTTTTAAAAAATCTACCTTATTTAAGAGTCATAGTTGGAAATAAAATAATTTGAAGGAAATTTTTGAGAAATTTGATGATGCTAATGTCGTGTAAGAATTAAAAAATATATATGGAAAGTTCATTCAATCTATTTGAATAATGATGAACAAATAACTAAACACGAAACAAATGAATGGTGTTGAACATACTAACATGAAATAAATGAACATTGAACACTCATAAGTGAATGGAGAACACACACAAGGGACTAAACCTAAAAATCATGAATTTCAATAAACTAACAAATTTTTATATGAGTTTGAGCATTTTTTTATAAAATTAATTTTTGAATTTCATGATTAAATATGTAATAATTTAATCACAATGTTGAATGAATTTAAAATATTTTCTTGTAGTTCAAAAATTTTTAAACTTTCACAATTAGATTTGGCAAATGCTATTACATAAATATAACCATTTCTTCCCACTATAGAATTAATGTCCCCTTATATTAATAATTGTAATTCATTTGTCCCTGGCTAAGATTGATATTAATAAACTATTTCACATCATAGTTAGAAAAAAAATATGTACACATCTAGAATTTTACTTGCATAAACAAAGGTCTTATAGATAGCTACAACAAAAATGGACATTGCAATAGTAACATTCACAATGTAGCCCACTAAGTGCCTAGATATAATATTTAATCATAATATTTATTTGATATTTACTATTAGAATGTTTCAATATATCATATAATATACAAAAAATGACAATAATGCATGAAGGTTACATAACAATGTAGTCAGTTGGTATGCACTACTCAAACTCCATGATGAAGAAAATGTCTCGACTCAAAACATAGGTGAAAATTATGGAAAATAAGGTCAGATAAAGCATGACACTAAAAAATAAACAACAACACATAATTTTAGAACAAGTTACAACACCTGAGGGTGGAGGTGCATGATCTTCCTTGGGTGGCAAAGTCACCCAAGTGAAAGGCTTTGTAGTAGGAATATTTGATTCCACGTAACCATCTAAGGATTTCATGGATAAATCCATAGTCTAGCCATTAATAGGCTATGTTTGAGTAATAGTTCTAGTAAGAAAGTGTCTATGAGATGGAACTATGCTATATTTATCACATGATAATGGTAAACCCCACCCCCATAAGAAAGTGAGGAGAGAAGTGGCCACATCTATGAAATAAACTTATGCACTCCTTAGGAGGTGGTGATGGTGTCCCTTAGGGTGGAACAAAACTCAAAATGTAGGGGGCACTCCCCTAGTAATCCAATAGTTCCTAGAGGTGACAAACTTCCATCATAACTTTTTTCATTTGGGTTTGAATCTACATGCAGGCTGGATACTAAATAAACATTCTTATTAATATAAAAGTCACAAGAGCAATCAATGTTCTTGAATATAACATTTTTTTTGGCCTTTCATAATTGAAATTTAATGATGGTTCTGAAACAATTCCACAAAAAAGTAATAGAATTTGGCTAGTTCGTTGAGTCCCTAAAAGAGTAAGCCTCCAAGAGAAAGGATTAGGGTGACAAGGTTAGAAACTATGGATTGACTTCCATGTATATTGGGCTCATGGGAATAATGAGAAGATGTGTTTTAAAGGCTCAGGCCATTGGCAAGAATGGAAATTAGGTGGAGCAATGTTCATATAAGAGAATCACTTCTTGAGTAGGAGACCTTGATAGACAAGGCACCATAGGAAGTGGGATAACTTTAGATTCATCTCAAAATTTAAAAATTATAGTAATCCAAGTTTTGGGGAGGAGTTAAAAAATCTATGCCTATTTTGATTACAAAGATTAGGGGAGAAAGGGCTCATGACTTTATATCGAAGGCTTATATATATTTTATTTTAAATTGTGTGTCACAATTCCATTACTAGTCTTTCCACCATGCCCAAGGTGGTTGAAATCCCAATATGTGAAGCATAATATCAAGAAGAAGTTCTTGAATGAGAAGAATGAAAGGAAAGTCAATGTTGTTCAATTGAATTTTAATTTTCAAATTTGGCCACCAGTCCCTACCATCAACCAAAATTTAAATGGCATGGACACCTTTATGAAATAGTCTAAGGGATTTGGTTCTTAGAAATTTTACCAACAAAACATTAGTGCCTATCAAAATAGGAGACCACTAAATGCTATGATAATTGAAAGATAAACCTATACAAAAAACATCCCCAATACATTTTTTGTGTAGATTGACATCTTGAAAGGCTTTATATACTTTTGGAAATAAAAGAGCCTTCAATTTTGACAAGAGCCATAGTGATGAGAAGGGAGTGGAAATATATATTAGTCCAACTAGGTTTACCATATGGTAACCTAGAAGAAATACAATGCCTTAGCAGGATTTTCTAGACCTCATTACCTTCAATTGCATGAACTAGCCATTTGGCACATAAGGATGCACATTGACAGTAAAGGTCAATAACTCCCATGCCTCCTTTATTCATAGGAAGGAAACAAATACACAGAACAACATGATGGAAATCCTTGGTTTATTTGGAATTATAAAAAATAAAATCCCTAAGAATTTTAGCTAAAGTGTCATAAGAAGATTTTGAGGGAGGACAACAGGAGGAACAATAAACATGGGTGGTAGCCAAAATATTGGTACAAATTTGAATTTTCCTTGCTAAGAATAATGGCTTGGTAATCTACTATTAAACCTTATTCTCCATTGTAATGATGACATACTATCACAACTCTATTGAAGAACTATCAAAATAAAAAGGGATGCCAAGAAATTTGAATTTTTATCCATGCACAATCCATTTCCAATTAAATTAGAGAATCCATTTAGGCATATTCATCATACTTTATCTAAAATATTGCATCTTATTATATTGAAAACCAGAACCAAAGGCCAAACAAAAAAATATCATGACACTTCATATCTTCTAGGAAAATTCATTCTTGTTATTTGAGCGTAAGGAAGGTGTCATCTAAAAATTTCCCATTAATGATTTGGGAAGATAAATTATGTATAAAAATACCTTAAACGAGACCCAACTTAGATATAAAAGCAAGAAGATATCCTAAATATTTTTTAGAGAGAACATACAACATCATAATAAGAGGGAAAACTTTTGTAATGGATCATTGTATGTAAATGCTCTTATACATGAATCTATTAATGGTAATGCAGGCCAAGACATATGAATTAAAGTTTGAACTAGAAAAATAAAGTATTGTCCAAAACCAAGATACTTTAATAGAGATAGGTTAAAATGACATTTAAATGTGTAATAAGATTTTACAAAGTCAAGTTTGATAAAAAATGGTTCATTGATAAGAGACCCTAGTCCAATCCATGCCCTCCTCGACAAAAATAAGATTATAAAGAATATACCTTCATATAATGAAACAAGTTTGATAAGGTTTGAAAATTGCATGAAGAATAAAATAGAGCTGATTGGAAAGAGCTTTGGTAAGGACTTTTTATGAGACACTCAACAAGGTGATGGGTTACAAATAGGTAATGATCTTTGGGTCACCCGTTTTGGGTATAAACTTAATATTAACTTGATTAATTAAATCTCCAAAAAGATGGTTCTTAAGGCTTCTTTATAGACCTAAAGTAAGTCCAACCCAACAAACTCCCATGTAGATATATAAAATTCATGTAGAAATTCATCGAGGATAGAGTATTTATCATTACTCATGCATTAGAGAGCCTCTATGATTTATTAGACGGTCAAAGGTGAGTCAAAAATCCATTGGTCAACTAATTTAGCTTTATAAGGAACCATATTAAGGTATTATTGCAAAGTCTAATATATTTCTTATGTTACCTTACGGGCATGGAAAACTAGTTCTTAGTGATACATGAAGGTTGAGGAGATTTATGGGATGGAGGTGATCCTAGCTTGGGCCAAATTAATGGTCTTATTCTGGTCACAAGCCTGCTTGGACTTGAGGGAATTGAAAGAGTATTTAAAATCTTGGTCTCCAACCTTTAGCTAGTGTAATTGAGCACACATTTATGCCCCTGTAGTAGCATGGCTATCTGCCACCTTAATGTGGTGTTTGAGTGAGGCAATAAGATGTGTATATGAGTATAAAAGGAATTAAGCTCAATAAGAGAGTAAACCCTTCATAATTAATTGAGTTTATCATCCTCACAATGCTTCTTAACATGCACAACTTTCTTCTTGTAGTGACAGAAGAAGGTGGTGGTATGCAGAATGACCTCATTCTACCACTTAATTTATCTAGAACCATAAGGAAGGTAGGGGGCCAAGTTTCATATTTGGGAAATCAGACAGATGGTATGATCATGTCCTAAGAGAGAAGTATTGAGGATGAATTGATTATGTGGCATCTTGTACTTACCTATGATCCATTTCACTCTATATAATATATGAGAATGATTAGAGAGAAGCAGTTTAGAATGTACAGTGATAGATTGGCCATTAATGTTAGAGAAAGATTAACTATTTTGTTTTAACAACATATAATGGTCAAGACTTTTGAGCATACAGAGATCCCTGACATGATAGTTATACTACATAAACAAATATGTGGGTATTAAATGAGTACCATTGGATGAGAAGGTTGCTATTTTAACCTTTTAGGACTTAACAAATGTAAATCCTATGTGTTTTAAAGAGATGAGTATGCTAAATCAAGGTAATAATATGTAATAAATACAACCGCTAATTTGTTACAAAATTGACCAACTTTTACCTTTTTAAAAATAGTAATAAATGATGAAATTAATAACTTAAGTAGAAAACAATTGAGATAGATAATCTGGAGGTTGAAAACTGAGGTAGAGGCTAATCTGAGTGTTAAAAATAGGATCCTAGTGTTAGAACCACACCTTTATAGTATCTTCCTAATTGTAAAATAGTTCCATTATTATATATGTGGTGATAGTGTCCCTATTTTGATAGTGGTGTCCTTTATGTAGGATTGTCTTGAGCTTTTAAGTGCACCTGTGTTTGGATCTTTGAGGGCTATTCTTGTGTGCATGACTTTTGAAACCCTTTATATTTCCTATTATGAATAAATTTATGAGTAAACCCTAATCTTTCATGTTGTTAGGTCATCTAATTGATACAAGCTAAAAAGTGTGCTTGTTAGTGGGGTAGGCTAGACATACCCAATACCCCATTGTGATGAGATTTCCTATATACCAATACTTTGAAGAGGGATCAAGGATAATGTAATTCTCCCAACTTGAGTATTGGTGCAAGTTCAAGTGAATCTAGTATGATAGTTGACTTGAGTGTTTTGAATGTGTTTGAGACTATAAATCTTGTTAATTTGAGCTTAGGACGGTTATAGATGGTAGTAGGTAGAAATAGTGTAGAATAGGTATTAATAACATTAATTGTGCTTATCTTGTTCAAGGTTTACATGTGTATTTTACATATGATTTCCATCCAATGGTTAGAGGTATAAAATTCATGTATTTATACCATTGTGATGTTTTTGCATTTGCTAAAATAGGTCTAGGTTAACCTTAGGAGGTTTTAGATTTGAAAAGATATTCATTTGAGAAAAAAAGTAGTGAAAAGACATTAGCGCCATTATTAGGAAACTAGAACCATGTGGTGCTATTGTACTTATTATGGTGTTAGTGTCCAAGTGGAATAACACTAGGCACAAAGGGCTAAGATGCAATAATAATTATCTACGACTACTTTAGGGATGACTAAAGATGCATGTGGCACACACAAAGGCTAGATAAATGTGAAAATAAGCTCTAGGATAGGTCTAGGAATAAATTAGGGATAATTAATCTAAAGTATCACTCTTAGCACTTGGATACAACCTTTAGGTGTTTACATTTCCCCCTCTTTAATCTAGAAATGTAGCAAAGTGAAATGAATAGGATAAAGGAAAAAGAAGTGTACCTGGACTTACTTAAGAGGTGAAGCCCATGAATATGGGTCTAAGTATTTGAATCATGCTCCAATTCATTCTCGACAAGTGAAACATGCATAAATCAATCAATACTTAAGAGATATCAAAAGCAAATACAAAACTAAGTAAATAAGTAAAATTGAGTAAAGGGATAAGAAAGAGGAAAAGAATGAATACACCTCAGTAGGTACATGAAAAAATGTGTAAACCTAGTGATAACATGTGTTTTTGCATATATATACTGAATAAAATATGAATAACTTGGACTAAGTTGATGGCTTTCTCAATCCTCATGTGTGGGTGGCTCAAGAACTCAATTTTGTTTTGAATCCATCATTACCCACCCTTTCTTGGTGGATCATGAACTATGAATAGATTGGATAGAAGTGATGGTGTGTGTAAACCTCTCATGTAGGTGTATCAAGAAATCAATTATAATATGACTCCATCATTGCCTACCCATGTATAGTAGATGTATCTAAAACTGAAACTACATGATGTAACTAGAAATGTCTAACTAGGTATGTTGCATTTATAGCCACTTGAATATATTAGGCAACTCTAGGGCACTTGGGAATGAAAAACACTACAGATAGAGTAAGGAAATAAACTAGTGTGTAAAATATAATATTATGTTAGATATGCACAATGTCAAGAATGACATGTAATTTTTCATTCCAAATGATTAATTGGTGTGTAAGTGAGCATATAGAAACAATGTGCCATGCACATGCCCCAAAATATGATATCTGAGCATATGGATTCTATAATGAGTTGTAATAATCTATATCTAGGTATTTGTACTAAACTTAGGAATGGTAATACAATGCATGATGCCCCCAATCTAAGTAAACTTGTATGAATCTGACCTAAATTGGTTTGAATCCTAGGCAAAATTGATAAATTTGTACCTAAACTTATGCAAACTTGTATTTTACATGTAATTTTCTAGCCAGTCTAGGTTTTTAAAAAAATTTAGTCTATTGGAAAGTAGCACCATATGCTATATAGTAGTGTGGCTCTAGAGTCCAATTTTGGATTTAATGTCTTTTTGCTTTTATTTTTATACAACTATACTAATCTCTATGTCACTATGTTTACCTGAGTCTAATTTTTATAATCTGATCATGTGTGTTGAAAATGTATTGTGAATGCATTATATGAGACTGATCTCTATGACAAACCCCTATGAATTCCCCCTATTTTGAGAGAAATTATTAAACATATGTAAAATTGTCCTTAAATTAAAAATCTATGAAAAATGTACATTATCTGGATCACATATGATATCTATGTAATAATCCAATACAATGCACATATAGAACATTAGAATGTAAGATAATATGAGCATAAGTACATAATGTGTGATTCATGTCATTTATAGCATTCAAAAGGGTGTCAATATATATATTAAAATGTATGTAACAACAAATTTTATTAATAACTAAGTTGATAGCTAGGGGGATGGGGCATGATGTCCATCATAGAACCTAAGTAGGAAGGGGGAGATATATAAGGTCCCTCATGGCATCTAAAATTAGACTGTCTAACAAGCAAGTGAGAAGTTTCATAGACATGATGCATATAATAAATCATACATAAAAAACACATTAGTCCTGAAAAGCAAGCCAAAGGACCACAATATAAGGGACATGGGTACTTTTCATTAAATCATAGAAAGTAAGACATACAAGGACATGTTCAAATGTCCACATACACAAGTGACAAGCAAGTTGGCTTAGAGCCACATATAATAACATGTATAAATGTCTAGATACATAATTAGGAAGGCACACATAAGGACATGGGCACATGTCTAAAGCATACATACTATGGAAAGAAGTGGCATAGATCCACGAGCAATGACATATTCAAATGAAATTGAATATAAGAATCACAGAGATACAATTAATTCTAAACTAGGGAAGTTATAAATTAAATTATGCATGAACATATAATACATATCTACGTAAGAGCTAGTATGTATATATGTTGAGTCTAAATTAGTAATAACTAAAAAAAATAATTTGAGTAAGTGCAGTATTATCAATACAAAGATATAAAAATGCTAAATTTATGATGTAGAGCTTAGAAAGATAAAACCTAGTAATTTAAATTGTGTATAAGATGCCCTCAAATAGGTGAATGTGTCGAATGAAGAACCCATTTATCAGTGTTTATGCCCCTAATGGGCAGATAATAGAAAATGTATATCAATATAGTGGACCTGAGTCCTGTATTAATCTAAAAATAATAGATAAAAATAAGTGAAGCATGTATGTATGATAAGACTGACTATACTATGATAGCTACTATATCTAGTGTCTGGAAAATATAATAAGTGTAAACATGTAAATGCATATAATTTATAATTTTGTGTTTTCAAAGTAAATATTCGAATGTTTTTTTTGAAATGTTATATTCTTTTTTATTTTATGGATATAAGGTATGTACAAGCAATATGAATATTTTTTTTGATTTTATATGTAAAATATCCTTAGATACATGATGTTTAATGGGTTTTTTATTACCTTACCACCAAGTGAATCTAGATGGTATACTTTTGGTCTAATATTTTTTGTGATTATGTATAGGCCAAGCCAATTTGGTTTGAATTTTACTTTATTCTCTTTTTTGTGATTTATGTTTCTAAGATTTTACTTTAAAACTAAGTCATTGACTTCAAATTTGCTATTATGGACATGGTTATTACAGGTACACTAGATTAATTTTTCATATACCCTGAGATGTTCTGCAATTTAAATACACATGTGATCCAACTATTCTAATTAATTGAGACATATCTATCTGTATTGATCATCTATGATGAGTTATTTTAAGGGGACCTATAAGGATGGCATTTTTATCTCCATTGGGGTAATTGCTTGTGTGTCATATGCTAATTAATAAGGAGTATCTCCTATTAGTGTGTGAATATTGGTTTGGTAAGCCCATAGTGCATAGTTGAATTAATTATGCCAATCATCTCTAAATTTGGTAACTATTTATTAAGGATATTATTGTTTGTCTTATTTGTTGCTTATACTTGACCATTCCCTTGTGGGTAGTACAAAGCAGAGAATGTGTGCTAGATTTTATATTTAGGATAAAGGTTATTCATTATTTTATTCTTGAAAGATGTTACATTGTTTATGATGATGGTTGTTAGGAGGCCAAAGCGAGATATAATGTTGGTCATGATAAAATGACATATATGTTCTCCCTTTGTGGATTGTAGTGGATTGAATTCCATCCATTTTATAAAGTATTACAGTTGAAAAATCCCTATTTATTTTTAAAGTAATACTATGATTTATGATCTTGTATACACCACCTCATAGACAAGGCACCAAATTTGTCCTTGGAATACTCAATCATATAAAAATACCTACACATTAGGCATATGGTAGGGGAAGTTGTTATCTAAGGATTGACAATGCATAGATCTATCATGACCATCATTAGGGGTGTAAATGTTAATAAATCCTAATGAATGGCCATTAATATCCAAAATTAACTAAACAACCTAGTGTGATGGTTCCTCCTCCATGGAAATAATGGAGGGGGGAAACTTAAGCAAAACTAGAGTGCTGGCACCACCACATAATTCTTCATGTAGAGTGTAAAATTGGGTGGCATCATGCCAAATACATCATAGAGAAGTCTGCATAAGAAATACTAAAACTTAAAATTCTTAAAAACAAACAAAATATTGAAAACCTATCTATCGGTAGGCAAAATTCACATAATATTTTTGGGATTATTATGTATGACCTCAAACATTCCAAGATAAAATGTTGATTGGGAAATACCATCCATGTGGAACTCCACCTACTCATCCTCAAAATACAATAATATTACGAAACTATTATGTTGGTCTAGGTCATAAATTCCCCTTGACACAATGGAGTGAAATTCAGCTCCATGATCATCTCAGGGAGAGTCACCATCACCAGAAGGTGGGTTGCCTAACTGTTAAGTGAAGGAGCAACTATTTAAGGATATCCCAAAAACATGGACCATGGAATCATGGGAGTTGTTATAAACTAGGTATTACTATGCCTAGAGCACTAGTTGTTATAAATTTTATTATTTGTAAGGGTTTTACCCCCAAATATTGGCCCCATGCAACTAGTAAGATGTAAGGGCTCATCACTAAGGACCAAGTTGGGCGAGAAAATTTACCTAGTTTTGAGCATATTAATATTTTGCATTAAAAGGCATTGTAAGAGTAGACTTTATCATGGATAAGCCTCTAGATTAAACTTTAGTCTATCATTTTATACGTTGTGAAAGGATATGTAGGGAAATAGGTGTAATCTCCTCATAAGAACTAAGGCAAGGGCCAATGTATTGCTGATTTTAATTTTTTTTTTGTAGATTAAGAGAGTAATGTGAGAACGAAATGATATGATATGTTACATTCTAAAGGATTCATGCTATGTGAATTAACAAATAAATAATCACCAACCATGACATCTAACATGTAAGACATGTTCAAAATCAAAATAGGAGGAAAAACATTAATATTCAATATAAGCACATGATTTATTTTTGTATGAACATAAGCATTTAAAGATTACATGAATAAAAAATTAGTTACAAAACCAACCAATGGGAAAAACCAAACTGTAACAAAAAAAATAAACTAAAAATAATATTTGGATAATAATTGAACAAATTACCCCTTGATCCAAATGGGAATAGTAGTCGAATGAAATAGAGCAATGAATCTGAAGTCATCAAATAAACTCTGTCGTAATTGCAAGTAATGTACTATACCTATGACACTGACCAAAAACTGATGCCACTTCATAATGAAGTTTTCCCCTATGAATTATGGAAAAAATGGATGATGAACATGATCAAATTTTGCTCATGTCCTATGATCATTGTGATGTAATCTAGTGGAACACAATCAAGCATGTCCAACTACATCAATCCATATAAGGTCCCACACAGGAACCTATCTAAGTGACAAACCCTGCGCTATGTACGACACATCTCCTTGATGTTCAACAAACTTTGATGACCTTTACTCAACACTAAAGATGCTAACAACCCTTGTCAACTCATATTGTCATGAATGCCTAATCAAAGACCAAAAAATATAATAACTTATCCCATATCAAGTGAGAGGTGAAAATATGTGCACTAAGAGATTCAAAATAAACTAAGACTGTCTACTCAATGTCATGAATAACAAGTATGGAAATCCAAAATTGGAACTGAAAGCAAGAACATAAGCCAAAAAATTACTAATATAATAAATCCTAATCTTGATCCTAGTAGCTTACATGTTGGGAGGGTGTACACCGGAAGCACACAATTTGATTACTAATACCAAGCAACTTAATATGCGGAAATTAACCAGATTCACCAAGTAACTAGAATTCAGAATAACACATGATATGAGAGACAATACCAAATTGTATTAACACTTTATACAGAAAAGAATACAATAAAGAAGATGCCACTTCTTCTCCACCACCTTACAGAGGTTTCCCACGCCTCAAGTGAACAGTAATTCTTCTCCCCAAAGCTCTCCCTCTCACAGGTCCCAACACCCAACTCAAAATACAGAGTTGGTGTTCACCTCCCGTGCTCCACGCACAACACAAGTGCTCCACGCACTCCACAAGTACTCAAGGTACTTCAAGTAGATCTCCCATGAATCTGCAACAACCTGTAATTCAACAGACCATACTTATGGAAGGAACTCCCTTGCCTTCCTCTTGCTCTATCCGAGTACACACCTGTACTCCAAGTAGATCCTGCCTGATACTGCTCCCTGTAGTGTTGCTGTCTGTATGACCTTGCACACCTGCAAATCAAGCAATGGTTCCAATCACCTGTGAACCTTGACCTTGCACACACATACACCTGCAGATCAACGATCTTACTTACCATGTAGATCTCCTATATAGGCCATGCAACTGTGACCAAGATCCTACACTCTTGAAGAACCCAGCTGGCTCTCCAATCCAGCACCAACACACCTGGTACTGTGGCACTAGGAGGAACGCACCATAGCTCTACCTCACACACAGAAGGAGCTTATAATTATGCTCTCTTACTCCCTAGCACACTTTTACAATACAACCATGAGTCTATTATATAGATCTCATCCAAACAATGATTAGACATCTAATTACCATAATTAGATCCGCAGCTATGAGTCTAAAAATAACGCTCATCATGCAAACTCTTGGTTCGTTAGTTCACTGCCCGTAAATAACTCGCAGTCGAACTACACAGGCGACCGACGTCGGTCCCTGTCTGCCTGGGGTCGTCGACGCCGGCCGATATATGACCGACGTCGGTTGCCTTCCTGTCTTACCCTGCCGACGCCGGTTGGCCAGACCAACGCCAAACACTTCAGACACTCAGCAACTCATTCTGCAACCTCCTCCATGTCTGCATCAGTGAAGCTTTTAGCTCCACAATCCTAACAATCTCCCACTTGGAGATAAACAGCTGCACTGTACCTGTACCTGTACTCTGTCTAATCTGTTTCCTGGTTTGTATCCCTCTTCAAGCTCCCACCTGAAGACAACCCACCACACATCCCGTGGTGTACCACCTGTCATCCGAGTAACCTGCCACATCCGAACCTACAAATACATGTAGTGAAGTCCTGACCCTGCATAGCAACACCTGCTGCCGGTCCCTCTCAGAAAAACCTGAGAACTCACTTCCCCGAATTGGCTCCTAACTCTCTGACAGCTCCCACTGCATGGGAATACTCAGGTCTATACCAGACCTCATGTGATTTCAGACACTGTACCTATCCAGCCCTTAGTGTGCTCCGGCTCTGCATCCCGAACCTCGCCAACACCTGTTTCACATCAGCTCCCACTCGAGACAAAATCAACCTGTGATCTCCATGCCTCCCATGTCAAAGAATTCCGCTGCTCCAAACTCCTCATGACATGCCACTGAACTAATCTTACCCTTAGCTCAGCAAAACCCTGTATGTACACCCCTGCTAGCTAGCATACTATCCACATACAGCAACAGAATGATGTCATGACTCATCATCCCCCTGGTAAGATAAAACCACAGTAGTTACCCTGACACTGACTGAAGCCATGCTTCGTCCTCCACCTGTCAAAACCTGTAACACTGTCCTGCAGCTCCACAAGACCATATACCTGGTCTTCCGTCTCACGTATCCATTCTCTCCATTCTTCTACTAAGGTATCCATTCGTCTCTGTGCTTTTATACCTGCTGACATCTCTACCAAAACACACCTGTCTGGTTCTCCTCCAAGGAATCACATCCTCATCCATGCCAAGCTCACACCTGTATCCTGGATCCTTCCTGCTCTACAATCAGCAACAAGTATAAAGAAGAGGAACAACGAATTTGAGGGCCTACTTACGCCTTCAGTCCTCCGTATGGGTGTTTGAGACTCCTTGACAGCGTGCTGTCCACCCAAAATCCGTTTACAGTGACCGACCTCGGCCACTCCACAGTCTGCATCCGACCGACGTCGGTTTCATGCGTCTGTACCTGACTACCAACCTGCCTGCGCTGGTGTCCCTGCTGCCGACGTCGGTCCTTCTAACCGACATCGGTCTTACCTGCTGCCGACGTCGGTCTCCTGACCGACGTCGGTCTTACCCTGCCCGACATCGCCGGCTTCGGTCTGCACATGACCGACATCGGCACCTGTCTGTTCGACGCCGGTTCCTCCTGACCGACATCGGTACCTGTGTTCGCCTGTGAGTGATGACTTTTTACCCGCGAGCTTCTTTGAATCAAAATCCATGTCCAAACTGCCCTGCTCAGAAGTATCCAGCCACATCCACTGGGTTCTGTCTGCCATCTCCTCCATAAACACCAAGGCTTTCCAGTTCTTAAGCCTGTCAAATATATCTGTTTTCCGCTTAAGAACATGCATCTCCTTCCTGCTCATGTGACCAAGCCTACGAAGCCACGTCTCCGCAACAAAAGAAGAATCAGTAATATAAACAAGTAGATAAAGGATACCTATTTTCTTACCACCAGCTAATTCAAGTGCATCCGCTGTGAGAGTTCTTGTGCATCTCTCATCACCCAATCTTTCTGAAGAAATTAGCCATATCTCCAAACCTGGGACCTGCATGACCTTCATCAACACCTGTGTGTTGGCCGCCTGCAATTTCAGCTTCACTTCCCCTTTGCCAATCCTTTGGCAAGGCTCACCAGCTCCTCTACCTGGAACTGCATGGAAAGAGGCAACCGAATCTTTTATCCAAGATTCAACTTTATCCAAGAAACCTACAAACACATCCTGTGCAACAACACCTGCTACATCTGTATCTTCAGTTTCTTCATGCTGATCTGCTACCAACCAGCAATAATCTTTTACCTGCTCTTTCTTTCCATAGGACCGTGAGTGACCATCTGTGCTTTTCAACTCCTCCATTCTTAGCTTACTTTGATCTGCTATTGCTCTACTCCCACTCGATCAGAAGCCCCTGAGAGTGCCCTGTAACCAAACACAAAACTTGCTTCCTCCAACCTCAGCTCAGATACCACCTGTTGGTATCAAGCTCAAGAACCTACAACCAAGGCTCTGATACCACTTGTTGGGAGGGTGTACACCGGAAGCACACAATTTGATTACTAATACCAAGCAACTTAATATGCGAAAATTAACCAGATTCACCAAGTAACTAGAATTCAGAATAACACATGATATGAGAGACAATACCAAATTGTATTAACACTTTATATAGAAAAGAATACAATAAAGAAGATGCCACTTCTTCTCCACCACCTTACAGAGGTTTCCCACGCCTTAAGTGAACAGTAATTCTTCTCCCCAAAGCTCTCCCTCTCACAGGTCCCAACACCCAACTCAAAATACAGAGTTGGTGTTCACCTCCCGTGCTCCACGCACAACACAAGTGCTCCACGCACTCCACAAGTACTCAAGGTACTTTAAGTAGATCTCCCATGAATCTGCAACAACCTGCAATTCAACAGACCATACTTATGGAAGGAACTCCCTTGCCTTCCTCTTACTCTATCCGAGTACACACCTGTACTCCAAGTAGATCCTGCCTGATACTGCTCCCTGTAGTGTTGCTGTCTGTATGACCTTGCACACCTGCAAATCAAGCAATGGTTCCAATCACCTGTGAACCTCGACCTTGCACACACATACCCCTGCAGATCAACGATCTTACTTACCATGTAGATCTCCTATATAGGCCATGCAACTGTGACCAAGATCCTACACTCTTGAAGAACCCAGCTGGCTCTCCAATCCAGCACCAACACACCTGGTACTGTGGCACTAGGAGGAACGCACCATAGCTCTACCTCACACACAGAAGGAGCTTATAATTATGCTCTCTTACTCCCTAGCACACTTTTACAATACAACCATGAGTCTATTATATAGATCTCATCTAAACAATGATTAGACATCTAATTACCATAATTAGATCCGCAGCTATGAGTCTAAAAATAACGCTCATCATGCAAACTCTTGGTTCGTTAGTTCACTGCCCGTAAATAACTCGCAGTCGAACTACACAGGCGACCGACGTCGGTCCCTGTCTGCCTGGGGTCGCCGACGCCGGCCGATATATGACCGATGTCGGTTGCCTTCCTGTCTTACCCTGCCGACGCCGGTTGGCCAGACCAACGCCAAACACTTCAGACACTCAGCAACTCATTCTGCAACCTCCTCCATGTCTGCATCAGTGAAGCTTTTAGCTCCACAATCCTAACATTACACAAGATGGGTGAATCATTGAGGACTCAAAATATGGTGTTAGGTCCATAAGGACCATAGACCTCAGCCATGATGGACATTTATTGATCAGATGAAGTGTTAAAATACATTTAATAAATAGAGTGACTAAAAGATCTATCACTAGAATGACCCACATAATTTGCTTCAACTTTTGTTTTGCATGGAGAACATGATCATTGAGAAGGACATACATCTGCAAGATGTCCAATACCACCACATTTGAAACATATGGGTTCTTTATTATGTCTGTGAGATCTAGAAGAACATGAATCAATAGAATAACTATGAGAATAGTACTTGTGGTGATGCCTACATTTGGAATACCCTGGAGAGTGTCGATTTGAATGATGTGGAGACCGTCTAGAATGGTGTGGAGAGTGCCTCAAAGAATGACTAGAGGAGTGTTTCTAAGACTATTGTTATACATGAAAATGATCTCTGTGATGGGACCTATTATTTTTATAGTGATCCTCTTCAGTGGTTGTACTCTTATTCCTTGAAAAATATTTCTCATTCTGAGTTAATAACTCACAAATAGAGTCAAATGTGACATTATTAAGCTTACAACTAAAGCTGTAGAATTTCAAAAAAATTAGTGTATGCAAAACTAAGGCCATTGCATGTAATGGAAATCAACATGTCATCATCAATTTTACCACCAATTATATAGTATTCATATTTCGATGTTTTCATACAAGAGAGATATTCAGATATATCTTCATCAATACTAATCTTGTTATTAACTACATTAAGAGATAAACATTTTTATAGGCAATTTTTTTGCCATACAAATCCATTAATGATTTTAACACTTTCCATGCACCAATTTTAATTTCTTATATATGAATGATAACCTATTTAGTATAGGATGCTTTTAAAAGTGTGAGTGTACACTTATCTCATTTCTTGTACTTAACCAATTTTCTAGCTTCAGTCATTGGTGTGGTCTCCTTTTCTGTGATATCTCATAAGTCATTAAAAATGAGTGTATTATCCATGTTGTTACTCCATTGCTTATAGTTTATATATTATAATTTTCCATTTTTGGATATTAACCTTACAATTTTTTCCATGATGGGAAAAAGTCAAAATAAGGGAACATTATTGGGGTTTTTCCTTTACCATGAACATATCTTATGCTTACAATAAAATAAGGGTTTTTGGATTTTGTCAAAAAAATACAAATTATAAATCCTATTACACCCTTATATCACTAATTACAAAATAAAATATTCTAAAAATATTCCCTTTGACCAAGAAAAAATAATTGGAGGGTTTTGGCCCTTAAACCTCTTCTTCACAAACAAAATATAATTGATCAACTTGCCTTTAATGAATTTGTGTAAAGAAAGGGAAAATATTCTAACTAATATTGAAGTTTGGATGTGGATTAAAATGAAAAATAGCATGCATGGTAATTATTTTCAAAATGATTTTACTTTGCATGTAAAATATCTATGCTTTGTGCTTGCCTAATGAAGCTCACAGGGGAAATAAAAAATTGTCAAGGATTTGTATGTTTTGTGCTTATTTATAAAGTTGCAAGGCACCATGCAAATTTGGATTCCAATATTTATATGCTAACATAGAAATCATCAGTATTTACTTTACCTATGGTCTTTTACAACATGTGGCATTGCATTTTTTACTTGATTTGGATTTGTAAGGCTACATTTAGAGGCTACATTCAGTACTTCATGGTAATATTTTCACTCATAGGCATCACCATTGTGCATATTTTTGACTCTAGGAATGGGTCTTCAGTTTCCTATTAGTTTTATTGTCATATTTTTCAAGGTAGATAAATATGCTGAGTGAGTAAGCACTAGTGATCCTATTTATCTTGCATATGTTCTCAAGTTGATTGGGAATGACGTAGGAGATAAGAAGACTATTATTTTTCCCCATCACATTAATTTGGTGGTGAGGAATGATGAGGAGTTGAGTAAGCTTCTTGGGTCTATTATCATTTCTAATGGCAACAACCTTCCAAACTTGACAAAACTACAACTCCCTATTATCGCTTTATTCCAACACAATTTTTTTTACTTTTGTACAAGGATCTGACATTGACCAAATGAGAATAATCTACCTTGAAATGTTAGCATTCAATCCTCCATTACAAACCCATGCTCTGATACCATTGTCAAGAATTGATACAAGAGGAAAAACTTTAATATTCGATATAAGTAGATGATTTATTTTTTGTACAAAGGTAAGCATTTGAATATTATGTGAAAATAAAGTTGGTTACAAAACTAACAAATGGGTGAAACCAACATGTAAAAAAAACATAACTTGAAAATATATTTGGATTATAATCTAACAAGACGAAATTCAAATAATGGAATATGCAATGCTATGAGGGCAATGTGACATGTAAGTGCTAGATATAGAAGCATTTTAGGTGCAACTAGTTCACAGATTCACCAAAATAATTTCCCTTATAGTACATAATCAATAACATCCATTTTTGAAGTCTTTTGTCACTAGGTAAGGGCCTAACCAATTAGACCTAAACTTGTGACCTTCTCTTTTATTTTTGTCAATCTAGTTATCTATTCTAAGGATAAGGTCTCCAAAATGAATTGGTTAATTACAGGAATAATTATGAAACTCATAATACCATCAGTTGGGCATCATTAATATTGGTTAATTAACCATAGTATTTGGTTTTAAGAATCAAGAACTCAAACACTTACTCATCATGAACCCCTTTTGGTGTGGGAAGTGTTCTAAGACAGTGTTGCAATTTATGGGATTAATGATAAGACATGACTGATCTCATTTATTCTATGTCCCAGGTAAAAAGATTTTGTGATGGATTATTGAGAAGTATGCTAGGGTTTATTGCTTCTACGAGGAGAAGATGATGTCTATCTTCAATAATATGTGAGTAATCATATGGATCAGTGTCAATTTAGATGGTATATATCATTAATTTATGAATCCTTCCCTCAACCACTAGTGTGACTGAGGGAGGATGAATGGTTTACTTATCTATTCTAAAATAAAAACTACTAATTTCCCTAATATGATAGTGCATTGGGAAATTATACTGAAGATATATATCATTAGGATCTTTTAGGGGTTTGTCCTTATTTCCCAAGATTTCTATCATGCCAACATGGTGGTTTTTAATACAAGGGTTAAAAGCTTCTAAGCTAAGAGGCATGCGAGGACTATAGGTTTCGATCTTATAAGGATGACAAGGAGTTTGTATTGGTTTGCCTCTTTCTGGGATATTGATATATTCAGCCATAGTCTTGGTTGAGACAGTTGTCATGGTCAGTGGAGTTTCTTCTTATTATTTCTGTCGTTCCAAAACCATTTTATTTGTATTTTTATTTTGATGGAAGCATAGGAAATTATATACCTATCTCTAAGGAAAATAATTTGGTTTTTAGGGGGTATTTATCTTCAACCAACTATGGGGTTGTTTTCACACCATTGTTGGGTAAGTCACAATCAATGTATGACCATCATTGTTTAAGTATCATCATTTAACTAACATCAAATGACCTAAGGTCTCCTTAATAAAAAAAAGTAACTAATGCTTCTCAAATTTTATGTAGGTGGGAACATATCCAAATCTATATGGTTGATTTGAAATTTTGGTAGAGGCATGACACTTGATAGATAACACAATCCTAATGCATCGAGTAACCATGAAGAATGGGAGGGTGAGATTTTTAGCAGGTATAGGGAAATGATGTGGTAAAATGTATATATGAGATTAGAAATTAAATTAGAGCTACAAAAAAAATTTGGGCTAACTTTAGTATCCAAGAAATTTATAATGTTATGGGGTGTGCATTGATAATCCCTAGAGTGATTGATAGTGTTCACATCTTCCTTAGATTCAATTTCCATGACTCATATCATGTAGGTATTAACTTATGGTTCTAGTTGGGGAACCACATTTGGGTTGATTATGTTAGAGGTAGAAGCCTTAGCCTCACGAACAACCACTGATGGTTTTCTTTAGCTTGATTACCCTGTGGATGGTTCAATATGGTGCATTTTTTATGGTATCAAAAGGGGTTTTGATAAACTCATTAATATTTAGAGGCATTAATGGCCAATTGATTGAGATTGAGGTTTTACATTCGCATTCCCTAGGAATGTGTCCATAAATTTTTGTTGTTGGTCCTTAGGGAGTTTTTGAATGAATTTATTGTATTCCCTAAAGGCTATGGTATCATAACCAATGAATTGTTAGAAAACTAGTATAAATTAGAATCATATTACTAAGGTTTTTGAGGGTGGCTTTGTTTACTAAACCTTTGTTGATTTTTATTATAATAGAAATGTTGATTTTGATTAGGTTCAGTGTATTGCAACTGATTTTGAAACTATCCTTGGTTATGTCTATGACATTAAGTGTGATGAGGAGGAGGAAGATTGAACTCAACCATATGAACATTAGGTGGAGGGTTTTGATTTATTTTACCCATGTGGTTGTTATTAGCATTATTATTATTGCTTGCACCTATTAAGATTAATTTTTGTTAACCAAAATTTCCCCATTTCTTTGATTTGTTACATCATCTAAGGTGGTATTATGGTTCTTGTTAAAATATTAGGACTTCGATTACTAGAGTTATTTTGGTTAGAGTTTTGATATCCTCTATTATTTTGGTTAGGGATGACTATCTTTTCATTAGTCTCATAAGTTATATGACCACTATTAATTATCACTTGATTAATTTTGAGAGCACGTTCAAGTGATTATTCATATGATTAATAGGGGAATTTTTGCATACCTTCTCTTATATCCTTGTTAAGGGAATGAAAGAATAGATCATATAGTTCCCTTTGGTCTATGTGTGGTATGTTGGAAGATGAGTATAATACTCTTTTCCATCTCATAATGAAATGGGTATCTAATTCATTATGATCTTGATTGATGTGAAATAAATCTCACATAAAAGTCTTTAGGAGCTTGCTCATATTGAAGGATTTGATAAATTCAGACATGATTTGGCAAAAATAATGTATGGAACCATCAAGGAGGTGATAATACCAATCAAGGGATATTAATTCAAGGGTATTTAGATTTTTTTTTGAAACCACCTCATCCCAAGGTAAGAGTATTTAAATAACATTAGCATATGCCTTGACATGCACATTAGAATCACCCTTTCCCTTGATTTTTGGGAGGTTAACTAGGGGACATGGTAGAGTAACTCCTGGTATTTTATAATCGAGTGGTTATTTTAAGTACTCAGTGTATGTCCATATGTTATTAAAGTATATTAAAGGTGTAGTGTAATAATAATGAGTGGGTGGGTTTAGGTATAGGTTATTCAAGTGTAGCCACTAGGAGGAAAATAGGGTGATTGGTAGGGTGGTATAGAATAGGCCAAGAAATAGTTATCTGATTGAGTGGATTTAGATAATAAGGAGGGAGAGTGTTAGATAAAGTAGGGTTAGGTATTTATTAGGGAGGAGCATATGTGGTTGGTATGTAACTCGAAGGTGTATAAGGTAATATATGGCTAGTTTGTGTCATGTCCCCTTTTTAGTTGACATGTGCAGAGTAGATGATTAGCCTATTATGCGACCCTCGTAGGCTGATGAGATGGATAGAGGGTCTTGATGGAGCTGGGCTTGGCTTTCGTTTGGGCTCTTTCGGACATGAATTAAGGGAGATAGTAATATTTGATTGATTTAATCAAATATTAATTATTTGGTCCAATTTTAATTAATTATTAATTAATTATTAATTATTGGGTCTAATTTTAGGATCCTAATTCTAATTTAAGAATTGGTCTAATTTTAAGACCCTAGTTCTAATTTAAGAATTGGTCTAATTTTAAGACCCTAGTTCTAATTTAAGGAAGCCCTAAGTCTAATTTAAGGGAATCTAATTTTAGCAAGCACACCTTTAGAGGGGTATAAGGATCTCTCATGGGAGAGAGTTTGTATTCATGACTATTATTGATATTGATTCTTGTTAAGAAATTCTTCTGTGAAGACTGAGCCAAGGGTTCCAGGATTCCAATTGCATTGAAGAACGTCAACTCTTCATTGTGTGCGATTCAGAGGTTGTGAAAGATCAGCCGATCTATTGCCAAATTGAGAGATAACTTCAACCAGAAGTTATCATAGTATTACAGGTATTTGAGAGATAACTTCACTCAGAAGCTATCACAAGGGTTTAAAGGTATTTTCATTATTTTTGGGTTTTGATTCAAGAATTATCCAGATATAGATCTTTTGTATTAGCCCATAATTCTATAGATCAGGATCAAGCATACAGGTTGTGCTATATCAGCGGCCGTACGAATTCCATACAGATCCGTGAAAATCCATACGCATCAACAGAAAGCTCAGGTACTGACATCGGTGAACAGATACTGATAGAGACCGGCATCGGTCGGCATACAGCCGACATCAGCGAGATAACGACTACAGATCGACCGACGATGGCAGTATAACCAACGTTGGCGACTGTGTTTTTTACACAGCAGGCCGAGACGAACCAGATTCAGAGTTCTTTCCTAGTTTGCAGAATATTCAGGCTATTCAGGCCGTACTTTTCAATATTCTTTGTATACTTGACAGAGGATCTCTATTGTAAGCTTATGAGCAAATAAATAAGAGTTTATACTGTGATTTATTTATCTATTTGAAGATATTTTTTAGAAATTTAGATAAGCAATTCAGAGCTTTGTTTTGATATTCGAAGGGATATTACAGTGGTATCAGAGCCAGGTTCACGAGCAGGACGTGGAGAAGACAGCTTTTCATTGCCATTGTGGACACTATGAGTTTATAGTGATGCCATTCGGGCTCACTAATGCGCCAGCAACATTTCAGTCCACCATGAATAGAGTCTTCCATTCACTGCTGAGGAGGTTCGTACTTGTCTTCTTTGATGACATTCTGATATACAGTGGTATCAGAGCTAAATCCTGCCATCCTGAGGGTTTAGAAATTTTATGCAGCCACAAGAGTTGCGACCACATGGGTATTATACACGCAGTAGAGCTTTGCTTGAAGGTACCCAGCTGTTAGAACAGCAACAGATTACCATGAGTGACAGACGTGAGGGTAGCCCACCCAGGGGCCACAGGTATGATGTTGATCAAGACACCAGAGAATTCCACCGTGCTATGATGTCAGGCCAACAACAGATGAATCAGACACTACAAGCACTTACTACTATGATAAGGGGAATGAACGCAACCGATAGACAGAATGGGGAATAAGGAGATAATAGGAGTGCTACTATTAATCAGAGACCACAGCAGACCCATTCCAGGATAGCATGTAGACCTACACGCCCTACATTTATTCAAGAGGAACCAGATGTTCCAGCAGAAGAGGAGGCAGGAGATCCCTCATTTACAGATGTTTACCTGGATACAGATGATGAGTGGAACTTATTACCTCCTCATGTTCGAGAGAGGATGACCCTTGATCATTTTATTAATCTGAGGAGAGAGCACTACAGATTGGCTAGACAGGACAGGAGACCTAGACACCAGAACAATGATCTTAAGCATGCTACGAGCAGGCTCACACTCATGATGTTCGATGGAAGTGGTAAGGTCACAGCGTAGGCTTGGATTAGTAAGTTGGACACCTTTCTCACATTGCGTCTGATGGCCGAGGAAGATGCTATCAGATATGTGACACTACATCTTGAGGGAGTAGCTCACGATTGGTGGCACCACGGGATGGTGACACTCCATCATGATCGGATCACATCATATCAGGAGTTTGTGGATAGGCTGGTAGAGCATTTTGATAGGAGGGATCCAGAGTCCTATTTCAGAGAGTTAGCTCAGCTGCGCCAGAGTGGGAGTCTAGAGGCATACATTGGTGACTTCCAGAAGTTATCAGTCATGGTTCCTGACATTTCAGAGAGGCGACTAGTAGTACTCTTCATGGAGGGCTTGATGGAACCATTGAGAGGATGGATCAAAGGCTTTGATCCTCCTTCATTACAGGAAGCTATGAAGAAGGCGTGCAGTATGGAGATGGCAGCCCCATCAAGTAGATCTAACTCCAGAGGTACTTCTTCATCTAGAGACCATAAGCACTCCAACGGGGATACAGAGAGACCAGATTTTAACATAGATAAATCTGGGGTTAAAAATGATTCAAAGGCCAATCCAGCAGCACCACCTTTGGATCGTGAGGCACTTAATGATTTACGCAGGAAGAAGCTTTGCTTCTACTGCAAAGGTCCATATGATATCCATCACGATTGTCTTTTGAGGCCTAAGGGCAAGACAAATCATATGATGTAGGTATATTATGAGGAGTCAGAATCGGAAGATTTCAAACAGCATGATAGTTCTGAGGAGGCAGAGGCTTCAGAGCCTAAGGCAGAGGCAGATTTAGAGCTTCATATACAGGAGGCACGCCTATCCAGCATTCAGTCAGATGAGTCATTCAGACTCCGTGGAGTTTTGGCAGGGCAGAAGGTCACCACCCTTCTGGATATAGGAGCCACACATAATTTCATAGATGCTAGATTTTTGGAGAAGCATGGACTCACTACCGAAGATTTTGAGGGCATTAGAGTTAAGGTCACCGATGGTCACACTCTTAAGTGTGAGCGTATGATTAGAGACCTCCCATTGCGCTTGAACAACTATGAGTTCAAGGTGGATTATTATGGGGTCAACATGGGGGACATAGAATTAGTCTTGGGTATGAAGTGGCTTCATTCATTTGAGGAAGTTACTCTTCGTCTCAAAGACATGGAGGTTCATTTTGAGGTTGATGGGAAAACACATATTCTTAAAGCAATATGGGGCAACAGCTTCAAACATATGTTTTTTCATTGGATGGAGATGCCTATACTACATGACATGATAGAGTGCGATGACGAGTGCACATTGGCACCAACACAGGAGAGATATGAGGACGAGCTTGGTCTTGAGGTGAGTTCAGTTCAAGAGTTAGTACATGTGGTAGAGTCTCAGCTTCCTTTTACAGGTGGGTCACATGTTGATGACGATATGCGTACAGGAGACAGAGGTGATGTGACGCCATTGGATGAGAGTGGTGATGGACAGGGCCTGGGGTTTGTGTTGGTTGATAGCACTGTAGATCGAGACTTCATTTGGGATCCAGGTGGATTGATTGGTCTATCATTCAGTGATTGCTTGAGGGCAAGCAATTTCAGGAGGGGCGGATTGTCATGTCCCCTTTTTAGTTGACATTTGCAGAGTAGATGATTAGCCTATTATGCGACCCTCGTAGGCTGATGAGATGGATAGAGGGTCTTGATGGAGCTGGGCTTGGCTTTCGTTTGGGCTCTTTTAGACATGAATTAAGCGAGATATTAATATTTGATTGATTTAATCAAATATTAATTATTTGGTCCAATTTTAATTAATTATTAATTATTGGTTCTAATTTTAGGATCCTAATTCTAATTTAAGAATTGGTCTAATTTTAAGACCCTAGTTCTAATTTAAGAATTGGTCTAATTTTAAGACCCTAGTTCTAATTTAAGGAAGCCCTAAGTCTAATTTAAGGGAATCTAATTTTAGCAAGCACACCTTTAGAGGGGTATAAGGATCTCTCATGGGAGAGAGTTTGTATTCATGACTATTATTGATATTGATTCTTGTTAAGAAATTCTTCTGTGAAGACTGAGCCAAGGGTTCCAGGATTCCAATTGCATTGAAGAACGTCAACTCTTCATTGTGTGTGATTCAGAGGTTGTGAAAGATCAGCCGATCTATTGCCAAATTGAGAGATAACTTCAACCAGAAGTTATCATAGTATTACAGGTATTTGAGAGATAACTTCACTCAGAAGCTATCACAAGGGTTTACAGGTATTTTCATTATTTTTGGGTTTTGATTCAAGAATTATCCAGATATAGATCTTTTGTATTAGCCCATAATTCTACAGATCAGGATCAAGCATACAGGTTGTGCTATATCAGCGGCCGTACAAATTCCGTACAGATCCGTGAAAATCCGTACGCATCAACAGAAAGCTCAGGTACTGACATCAGCAAACAGATACTTACAGAGACTGGCATCGGTCGACATACAGCCGACATCAGTGAGATAATGACTACAGATCGACCGATGACGGTAGTATAACCGATGTCGGCGACTGTGTTTTTTACACAGCAGGCCGAGACGAACCAGATTCAGAATTCTTTCCTAGTTTGAGGAATATTCAGGCTATTTAGGCCGTACTTTTCAATATTCTTTGTATACTTGATAGAGGATCTCTATTGTAAGCTTATGAGCAAATAAATAAGAGTTTATAATGCGATTTATTTATCTATTTGAAGATATTTTGTAGAAATTCAGATAAGCAATTCAGAGCTTTGTTTTGATATTCGAAGGGATATGACAGTTTGATTAGGGGGAGTAAATATGGGTGACAAGTAACTTAGAGGGACATAGGCTGGACAATTATTGTCCACCATATTATGGTGAGGAGTGTAGGTGTAGATACCTCCCATAGGATTGTGATGAGGGAGATGGTAGGAAGGACTAATGTTAGGAATATGTGGATTTGGGTCATAATGAGTAAGGATGTCCTTGGGATATTGGTTTGAAGCATGATTATTGAGAGGAGGGTTGGATAGATACAATAAAAATTGGTATGTTTACACTGTGATAGAAATAAGGGTGGAATGACCTTGATTATAGATTTTTTTTCCATACCTTAATTCAAAGAATCTTGGTTACTTTCTAAATCTTGAATGCAACCCACCAAGGGTGAGATGAGTTCATTCCAGGAAGAAGGAAAGGTGGTTGTAGTGACCTCTTTGGTAACAACCATAATAAGTATGATTTGTTGACCACTAATATATCTATTGGAGTTAGAGGCATATGAAGGATATGTTTGATGTTTCCCCTATGGGTTGGAAATGTTTTGGCTAGTGGGAGGAGGATGTAAAGGCGTTTGTAGCCTACTCAGCCTATCCTCCAAATTGTAAATTCTATCAATATATTGGTCATGTTTTACCATACTTTGGGAAACTAGGCTTTTTACTCTAATTGATGGTTGGGTTGAAACATGAATGTTGGTATCAATCCTACTAGTGAAGGACATATTTTTAGAGTCATGGTGATTTCTAGATGTTTTTTATGTATCTTGTAGCTCACATATTAGTATTCATAATCTGATTTGTGAGTTGAAAGGATGAATTTGATATTAGGATTCCATTTTTTTGGAGGAGTTGTGTTATTCCAACAATGAAGGGAGGCTTCAAAAACAAGGTGAAGGATCCTCATATAGGTTTCACAGTCTATGTTTATCTCAAATATGTCCTTACTATAAATATTGAAGGAGTATATAATACTCTCTGAATATGAATCAAAACAAATAGTGAAGAGAATATTTATAAAATAGGGATATGTAAAAGGCTATGATTTACATGTTGGGTTCACCAATATATATGCACATAAATTGGCACATGATAATCTTTGCACTTGACTCCCAAAGGTCTGGCCAAGGTATCCAATGTAATAGATGATGATGGGTAGCCTAAATGAAATAGGATGAGGCTAGACTAGAGGACAAGGGAAAGAGAATATAGTAGGATCACATTTGAAGGTTATTTATTTCATAGGGATGAATACAAAGAGGTTATATTAGAGGGTCTATGAGCCTAAATTATTCATCTAGGGTTTTAAACTAGCTAAGGATAAGAGTTGAGTTATGGGTAGAATGAAAAATATGAAGTCTAAGCTTAGAATAAATGTCAGTCTGAAGTACACTCACTAGAATGGAAGTAGACACTCTAGGAAATGGACTAGCACTATGAGGGTAAAAAGGCTCAGTGAGTCTCATTCAATGGTAGAGAAATATAGGATGATAATAGGTAAAATTCATATATAGTTTTGAGCATGTTTTAAGGTAAGTGCTTATTATTTTGAGTGTGTAATCAAGGATTTTTATTGCACTCATTTTGTTAAGGCTTTGGTTGTATAATTCATATTGGAAAGGCAATGGTTTTGAATTTTTTTGGTTATATAATTCATCTTGGAAAGTATTTGGTACTTGCACCCATCTTTTGAAAGGTTTTGATTGATGATTGTTTTTGTACTTGTGTGTATTTTAGTAAACCTTTTGTAAATAAATTGAGGCTAAATTGATTACTGAAATGAAAGTAAGGAAAGTAAAGAACTAACAACTAATGAAAGTAAATATGGAGAGAGGTGATTCCTTTTATCCTTTTCTCGAGTTTTTAGATGCATGAAATACTAAAAATGAAATCTAGCCTAACAAAATCAAATGCTGATTTCTAACTTTTATATATGCAAACTAAATGAAATTGTGTTTTGTATTTTCAGATTGTAGATGAATGGATATATTATGAAATCTAAGGTTTTTTGACATGTATGTAAATGCAAAATTAAATATATATCCTAAGTGACAATATTATAGATTATATATAATTTATGTTTGCAAATGCAAGATAGACCAAGTTTTGGTGTTTCTAGATGGATGCAGACTAAGTTTTGAATGATTTTTTCTAAACAAAATAAATATTTGAATTTTGATTTTATTAATCAACAATATAAGGACAATATTTTTAGTTTACTAAAATAAATAGAATCAAGTGAAAAAGAACACCTACTATGGTTTTCTACTTACTGCTGTGTTTGTTTGTAATTGAATAAGAGTTTGTTTTGAAATTGAAAACTGATTATAATTATGGATGAAAGTATGTGATTTTTTTCTATCATTTAACTAAGATTTAGATGTAATTTTTTGATATGAAATGATATTTTAAATGACTACAAGTAATAAAGAGGATATCTAATATTTTTGGTGCAAATATGGGAGACAAGAATTCTTTTTCATATCAAATTTGCCTTTTCTTCAAATTAAATATTTAAAATAATGAAAGAAAGGAAACTAATCTTGTTAGAAACATGATTGCCATTGATGTTAAAAAGGATATTATGATCATGTCATTAATTATCAGTGATGAATATGGTGATAATGGTGATTATATCAAAGGTTAATGATGATTGGAATGCTTATGTGCATGAATGGAGTTCTTCCAATTCTTCATATTGATCATCTAGATAGTTTGGCTTTGTGATAGAAAAGATGATAAGGCATTTTGTTGACATCACCATTGACACGTGTGAAAGAGTATGGGGGATATGGTCATATGGTTGTTATAAATCTAGTCCCTAGTTATTATACTCTAATTTTTAAGGCATGAGGCTAAGCACAACAAGAGTTATGTAGGTGCAAAGTTAGCCTTCTAGGCAAAATGAATAGTCTCCATACTTAGACAAAATCTACACAAGTTCGTATAAAGTTGTCATGTTTTTAAAAAGATCATCAATGGGAATTTACAAAATAAATAGATAATAGATATGTTATGGTTTTTTCAAGAGAATCTTGAATATATGGACTACAGGTACAAAGGAGAAGGAATGAGCTTAGAATTGAATTATCTTTTCTCTCAGATTGGAGAGGGTTTATAGATAAAACCATAAGGGTTTAAGTTATGGCATCAATAAACACTTTCTATTTTGATGGTGAAAAGATATATCCTAGACTCTATAACTTAAGCTATAAATTAAGCCTTTGTCATCATCACGAAATTGGGTCCTCAACCTAGTAATTATTGGCTCATATAGTGATCAAAGAATTTAATATATGTCCCAGCTTGATCGATCGCCCTTGCTTCATGACACAAAAATGATCCAATAGAGTGAATAAAAGTCAAATTATCAAAGGTCCCTCTAAGTAAACATGTTAATTCTAAGTGTCACAAGTACATGAGTCTATCAGATATAAAACTAATGAGAGTGAACCTAGCAAATATAAAAGTTCAAGCTAGTTGGCAGATCAATGGTTCATGTTTAATCAACCATTAGAGATCTAACCTAGTTGATGAAGTAAAATTATAAAAAGGATCTATGATTGAGCATGAAAGTGATAAGTGTCACAATCATGAAGCCTAGATAGTTAATGATCGAACTTATCAGAAGATATGATGGTGTATAGGTGATCATACAAAGGAGATCAAAAAGAGAAAATAGACTCAAATGCTATAAAGAGATCAACATTTAACAACTAGACAAAATTAAAGATCATTCATATCTGAAGATCCAATGACATGTAGAATCTTGGATGAGAGAGATCCAATGGAGTGAGTGGACTCAAATTGAATAAAATGATTGATGTTTATCGATATAAGCAGTAAGTTAAAAACCAAGCATGTTTGAGAAGATTGATGGATCAAAAGCCATCCAAAGATATAGGAAGCAATGAGATGAGGTTAAAGTGTCAACTTTTAATGACCATGTCAAGGTAAATGTCTTGCACCTTCAGAGATCGAATGGTGTATTGGAGATAGGATCTAAAAATTGACAGACATATTTTAAAGAGTGGGACATTAAAGCATAGTAGTGTATAGAGATCCAAGGAGCAAGAGAGCTTGAAGATGGCACAAAGAAAGATGTCGAAGGCTAGTATTTAAAGTTATGTCTAGAAAAATGGTTAGTTATAGGAAGTTATGTCTAGATAAATGGTTAGCTACAAGAACATGCAAGAAAGATGCAATTCACAATACATACAATTAGATTGATTAATCTAACCAATATAATATACATTAAAGAGCCTATGCATCAAAACTTGAGCCTAACAGATACCATTGATATTAAAGACAGCTACAATTATGGTGTGATGCATGAAATTAAGACATGAGAAAACTTACTAGAGTCCAGAATTGACATGATGGGTTAAAGTCTGAGTGTGAACACATAGAAGATGAAAACCCTAGATCAAATGTTTATATATATGATATCTATGACAAAGAAATGATTTTGAAGAAATTCAAATTGTGTCAGATAGAAAATATATAGACACAAAACCAAATGATAGAGAGGAAAAGAAGAGGTTGTAGAGAGCGATATGAAGTGTGTCAAATAAATACATATCCAGACATAGAGAGAGGGGTAGAGAGGAAGAAAGGCACACAAAAAAAATAAGAGGTTCATTTCTTGAATGGTTAATTATTTAAAATGTAATTTTTTTAATAAGGATAAAAGGTGGGATTTTAAAAGGGCTTAAATATTTTAACATTAACAATATGACAATGATCATTCATATAGGAAGACATAATGTTTAATTGCTTGGAAAAATAACCCAAGCTTAAAAAAATCAATGTACCAATAAAAAATTGATAGTAAAACTAATAGTATAGCAAAATACCCATAAGATTAAATTGCAAATGAATAAAGATAATTGAGATCTATACAATAAGTGCTTGATTATTTTTCTGGCTCTTAGTTCTCTTGTTAGGACCAACTTGATTATTTTTTTGTTATACTAATGTGGAGTCTTGTTGGTATTATAGGGTGAAAGCATGTTGATATATTTTAAATGAAATATTTGATGTTGTGAATTAAGTAAACTAAATTATAAATTATTTGAGTCCATTTGAACAATTCACTATTATAATTATAAAATTTATTATTTCTTGACTTATATAGTTTTAAAAAAAATATAATAATTTTAGAAATGATTCAAGTTAAAAATCATTTTTTTTATAAATGTTACATTTTATTTCCCACCACACTTTCAATGCATATATTTAATATTATAAAAATAAACATGGCTAATTAGATATTTTATGCTTTCATAATCCATAAAAAGTAGATTTATAGGGTTTAGAAATAATATGCACCTCTTATTACTTAATATTTCAGTTCACCAACCATGATTCATCTTGATTCTCTTTCTTTTAATGATAGATCATGGTTGGTGATCTGAAATTTAGAGTAAAAATATTCCAACATTTCTAATGTATATAAGTTCATATTCAAATACTTCTTTTACTATATGATATCTTCTACACTTATAATAGTGATATACATTTTATATTCTAATTTGGATAATATTATATAGGGTTAAATAATAATACTATGTCTCATTAGGTGGTCAAAAAATAATAATATGAAAATAAATCATAAAAAATACTTAACGATTTAAAAAAAAATAAAAAAATAAAATGAATGCCTTACATATTTGTATATATAAGTTAAAACAAATAAGTTTGTTTACTTTCAATGACTAGAACTTAAGATATTTTGAGGAGAGATTAAAAGTGTATGTGACTTCTTCATGTCAAAAAGTGGAACACATTATTGTGTTGTGGTGCATAATAAATTAATATTGTTTTAAATACTAAGTACAAATCAATCACAACACCCACAACATGCTTTTATTATTGATATTGAGGGGTTTCCTTCAATCTTATTGGTGTGAATTTAATTGGCTTCATCTCTCAAAAAAACTTGAAAATATTTATGAGCTATTAAATCTATAGGAGCTGGACAAAGCATGGATAACATGAAATTTTTTGTATTGAATTCTCTTTTACTTTTGGTACTTGATAGATATGAATTCATTTATTATTATTCTTTTTCTCTATATGTTTTTGAACTCATATTTTGACCAAGCATAACAAATCCAAGCATACACATGTGAAGGGTAAATTCAAATACCATACCCAATACCTCAAGTAAAGCATAGTGTGTAATTGATAAAGATAGTTACATAACATGGAACATATAGACCAAACATGCAAAAATTCATGCACTTGACTGATGGATCCTAGTTAACATCAAGGAGATTAGTCTATGATATTTCACCTACTAAGTCTAAAATACACAAGAAATGATAACATGACAATGAGAGACCTATCAAAGTTAACGTGATTTATGGGAACCAAATGATAGAAGTTATGATACAAAAAAGTTGGGAAGTGACAAAAAACAACGAGGTAGATAAGCTTGATTAGAGTAGAGGAATAATTTCCAAGAGGACATCTAACATAATACATACTAAGTGGTGGTAGATGAGATACCAAGTGACACACTATTATTTTGAGAGCCTATAAAAAGAAGGCATCTAGGGAGGAGAAATAAAGTCAATAATTAAGCATGGATTTGCTGCTGAAATATTCTTGGAGTCAAGAGAGAGATAACATAGTAAGCTAAAAAGTATGTTAAAGTTCCTTCAATCACCTTATAGTATTTATATTAATGAACTATTAATCAATGAATATAATTTTTACTAAGGTCATCATTGCTATCCTTGCCATGGCTATGAATGATGGTTAGATGTTGTGCCATTGAATGAATGAATGATTACTTTAAATGGAAATGATATGATATGGACCACATGAATACATTATTTTTGTCATTTATTGTTAGGATAAAGTAGGGAAGGATCTTGGAAACCCCTTACATATGAGTGCCCACATGACTAAGTAAAGGAAACCATTTATAATTAACCCCAACTTCACTTGGTCCCCATAAATGATTCAAGTTAGTAAGTAAGGATGATTAAATGATATGTTATTGTGAGAAGGTTAATTTTTGGTATCCAAAAAGGAGTATATGAAATAATTAGCATGCAAGTGACCCTTAGGTTAAATTAGACCAAAACTTTGTTTTTTGTTGCTAAAACCTAGTCAAATTTTGTTAATGTAATTTTAGTAGGAAGTTGAGTTCTCGTTTTTCATGAACTTGGAGTTTTAAATTTAAATCATTTTCTATTATAAGTCAAGAAGATGATAGACAGTGGACTAGATAACATCCTAATGTAGCTAGCTAGGTTCCTACCTATATGAGCAACACATGAGGGTAGAAGGTAAAAGGGGCATGGTATTTATATGGTAGAGGGAGAGAAAGGTTTCAATGAGGAACCAGATGAGTTTGAGCTCAAGAGGCTTAAGAATATTTATATTTGGCAGAATGTTATGGCTAAAATATGACCTTAGGTAAATGAGAAATTTTGAATCCATAATTATTGTGAGGACTTGCATAAAATAAGGATGGAATGAGGAATAATATTTCATGGAGGATGTGTGATCCATTGAAATATAAATGTGTGCCATTGAGTTATATTCAACTCTAGAAGTAGAAGATAAATCACTTGAAGTAAAAGACTTTTAGGAATAGGCTCCTAGAGACATGATTGTTTTCCTTTCTACATGAAATGGGTACTCATGTACAGCGTTTTTGATGTAATAATATTTTGTGTCGTATGTAATAAGTCATATGCCATTATATTTCTATATTTTTATGCCTTGGTAGGTTAGTGTATCTTATTATTGATCTTTGGCATTAGTTATACATCATGTTTTATAATAATGTGTGCAACCTCTTAAGTCTAATTAGACGAGTTCAGTGGAAGATTTATTATGAAATCCTTATGCTAGACATATATGTTTTTCAGTAAGTGTCATTGTGAAATTTTTGTTATGACCTCTCTCTAGTGAATGACAAATTGAAGGTAATAGATTTTTATCCTAGTGACCATTGCAACAAAGGAAGATTGAGATTTATGCTAGAGGATAAGACATAATACCCCATAATGAAAATTGTTGTGATGGAGGAATAGGCACATGATTTAGTGTGAGGTGGAGTGAAAGGATGTGTAAACTAAATTCCAAGTATGGATAAGTGTGACATGGGATGTGAATAATCACAAGGATACAAGTGGAGTTGGGATTGACTTGATATGAAGGACCTATAAGGAAAGGAAGCATGCAAGAGGAAAGAAACCATAGTAATTAGGAACACATAAGAGAAATTCAAGGTAAGGAATCACATAAGAGAAAGTGAATGAAATACAATATGTGTTGAACAAGGAATATGAGTTATATAAAAAATTCACCATGGCCAAGAGTATGCTAAAAAAGAGTTGAAGAATTATACCAATGCAAAAATCACATTGGTGTAATAATAGGAGAAGTGCTTAGAATCAAAGTGAAATGTAGATGAAATGGAGTTCAAGAATGGATGCACATGAAGGGCAAAAACCAAATCATAAATAACATATTGTAGGGAAAGAAAGCGCATGAATGGAGTTTAGTGCCCAAAAACAAAAAATAAATTAAAGGATAAAAATAATTGTGGGCCACATAAGTATATGAGTAGATTGTGACAACTAGGAACAATATTTGGATGCATGCAAAAAGACCATATGGACAGGAAGCATGACAGAAAATGAGTGAAATGCCTAAGAACTAAAAAATAAAAAAATAGGTGAAGGTCACACCAAAATTAAATTTGCACAAGATGGCATCATTAATATTAAATAACTTACATCACCTAGAGGTAAAATGAAGGTCAATACACATATGAATCTCAAACAAAGAATCAAAATCATGTAAGAGGAATGGAGAAATAAAATGTGCATAAGATGAATTAACCTTGAGCATGCATAGGTAAAGTAGGTAAACATGTAAGAAAGGGGCACCCTCAAGTTTTTATTATGGACGAACAGAGCATGCATAGATAGGAGGCACACATGGACCACAATCACCAAAATTGAGACAAAACATACCCAACAAAGATGTACCCAGTACCCAGAGGAGCTCTGAACATGTAAAAGAGTAAAGCCAAGGAGGAAAAGGGATCAATAGGTTTTTTTAGGATAGACAACTAGGTTAGTGTGGGTGATGTTGAACTTGAAGTTTGACCAAGATTAACAAAATGCTGACATGCATGCGTGAAAGGTAGAGCCAAAGACTGTATCCAATACCTCAAGTAACACATAGTGTGCACCTGATAAAGATAATTAGATACCATGGTAGGTGCTAATCAAATAAGCATAAGCACACACACTTGATTGATGCATCCTATAATCCTAGGACATGCTGATGGTATCAACCTATGTGATCGATAATATAGTTAGAAAGATGGTGGAAGTGATAACTTGACAATGACAAACTTATAAAAGTTAACATGATTTTTAAGAGGAAAATGATGATAGTTATAATCTTGATAGGTAGTTGGGAAACAATGACAGATGGCTAGGTAGATAAACTTGGGTAGAATAGAGCAATAAATTTGAAGAGTACATCCATCATAGTAATTGCTAAGTGGTGGTAGATGAGCTACCAAGTAACACTTAGGGATGTTTTGGGACCTTATAAAAGGAAGGAACTTGGGGAGGAGAAATAAAGTTTACGAGTAAGGAGAGGTTACTAAAATATTGATAGAGTCTAGAGAGAGATAGTCTAGTTAGCTAAGGAGTATGCTCAAGTGCCTACAATCACCTTGTAGTCTTTTTATCAATGAACTATTAATTGATAAATAGAATTATTACAGTTAGAAAGATGGTGTAAGTGATAACTAACAATGACAAACCTATAAAAGTTAACATGATTTTTAAGAGGAAAATGATGATAGTTATAATCCTGATAGGTAGTTGGGAAACAATGACAAATGTATAGGTAGATAAACTTGGGTAGAATAGAGTAATAAATTCTAAGAGGACATACATCATAGTAATTGCTAAGTGGTGGTAGATGAGCTACTAGGTGACACTTAGGGAAGTTTTGGGAGCTTATATTAGGAAGGCACTTGGGGAGGAGAAATAAAGTTTACAAGGAGATGTTACTGAAATATTTTGAGTCTAAAGAGAGATAGTCTAGTTAGCTAAGTAGTATGCTCATGTGCCTACAATCACCTTGTAGTCTTTATATCATTGAACTATTAAGTGATAAATAGAATTTTTGTTGAGGTCATCATTATTATCCTTGTTATGGATATGAATTATTATTGGATGTTGTGTCATTTAATGAATGAATACTAATTTTAAATATAATTATTATGATCTGGACCCTAGGAGTGCATTCTTGTTGTCATGTATAGCTAGGATAGAGTAAGGAAGGCTCTAGTTAATCCTATTCACATGAGGTACACACATGACTAAGTAAAGTAAACCATTTCCAACTAAAATCGATCTCACTTGCTTTCAGTCTGTGATTTAGGTGAACATGCAAGGAGACTTGTATGATATGTTTGTATGAGAAGGTTAAGTGTTGGTATTGAAGATGAAATACATGAAATAACTAGCACATGTGTTATCCTTAGTCTAAACTATACCAACATATGTGTAATCAGCTCTTGTTAAAAAGATACTTCTTCCTTGGATCTGATTGGATCCATGCTTTCTTTTATGCAATATTTTAGCCTCAACTTGTGTTTTATATAAGATTGTTATCAATTCATTTCTATGAAAAATAAAGATTATGTACATATTTTATTACAATTGATAAAATATGTTTCTATTCATTTTTTACCCTTCATATTTATTCTTGATTCTCTACCTCCATTCCCATATTTGAGTTAGATCTTACCTGTTGCTTTAGTTGATGTATTTTGCCAATATATTTGAGCATGTTTTAAATTATATTCAAATATATGAATAATTCATTCTATTTTGGTGGATCACATCTTGTTCTTTTTTCTTTTTTATCTTCCCCTTTTCCCTCAACAAGATTTTGTTTATGGATTAGAGTAGAAAGGAGTCATCCTTCTTTGATGGTTGTTCCATATTTGTAGTCCCACACTTGTAGAACTTCTCATGTTGTTCTTGAAGTTCAATAAACATTTCAATCTGACACTTCTGAGTAGTAACATATCTCACATTTTATAAAAATAGTTTTATGTCAAAATAAAATACCATGAATACCAATGATTACTGAGTCATAATATTATACTCTCACCCAAACATAAACTAATTCAGCTCTTTTAAATATATCCATCAGAAAAACATGATATGTATGTATCGATCTCAAGGTTTTTATCTTCGATTTGTCATATAGTTTTTCCTATTGAAAATTTATACACTAATTAACAACTCCATCACCCTATTATCATATTTCTTATTGTATGTTGACTAATGGCCTCAAATAACTAGCTGGACTACAATTTCAAGCTTTAAAAAATATTTTAAGAAAAAGGCAAGATCCAAAATTCACTGCATACACAAGATATCATGATTTTTTGATTTCGTTCTTCAAGAAAGAAGAAAAAACCATACATGATGGTGAAATGGACGTAAAATTTAAGGCTGATCATTTTTTTGAACATATTCATGAACATAACATTGCCCCACCATACTCGACTGCTCTTGTAGGTTATGCTTCTTATTGTAATTTTTTTTACTTAAGTGAAAGTTTTATTCTTCTATAGAACTCGTAATTAGCTTGGAAACGCTTAGAAATTAACATAGTTCCAAAAAACATTTTATTAAAATCAGGTTTAAGACACTAAAGACTAACTAACAAATCAATACAAAGTGGAAGTATCCCAAAGTTAATCTAGACTAAATTGTTGGTTTCTCCATGCCAAAAACTTAACCTAATCAATGTAAACATAGTAATTCATTAAGAAAAAAAATGCTCATATTTGGGATTCTAACGTGTCCACTCACTAATCATTTTGTAGCTCTATGTGAAACATGATGTTTGAAGCCCTTAATTATCTCCACTCTAGAATGATGTGAAGAGACATCATACAAAACCTAAAAGAATTTGACTTTAACAACCAAATTCAATATGTTTTCTTTAATTTGTTCTATATTACATAGGTACACTCATGTCATTTTGAGCCTCAAAAAAAGGTAATCTTACTTGTAAGTTTTATTATTAAGATAGGGGAAACATAAGTAGAAAACAATTTTTTTGAGACCTCAATTTTTTTGAGACCTTAACATTATCATAATTCTTTAGATAAATATTATTAATCCAATTTCAGATCATTTAAGTACTTTGCAATATTATAATTAAACCCAATCTCAAAATCATTTTTATAAATTCTATTTAAACTAACCAGTAGATAATTTTCAAACATTATTTTATCAATAATTTCTTAAATATTTTAAATTGTATAATCTTTTTAATATAAAATTGTATTGATATGCGATATTAAATTTTAGATTGTAAAAATGACATGTCTAATTTACTTATAAATTCTATTCAAACTTTTCTTTAATTTAAAATTCCCTGTACTATACTCTCATGATAGTGCCTTACATTTTCTAATTAAATTTGATTAATGATCTTTTGATTAACTTTTCTTGAAAAATGTTGGGGGCCTACACAATCTGGCACGATCTCTGAAAAAGAAGAAATTTCAAATAAAAATTAGATTAGATTTCCTCGATTCCCATGGGCGTGGAAAGCAGCAAAAATGGCCAGTCCAATGACTGTAACGAGATCCAGTGACTGTACGCATTTGTCTTTTGGGAAGGGAAAAACAACACGATGGACAGGAAATTGGAGGCATCTGTTAATGATATGAAAAGACAAGAAGCAAATATTGCGAATAACATGTCCCAACTCATGTTATTCCCATTTTTTATTTCTCTAGTGCAGACAGACAGAATCTCATGTATGACTCACATTACATTAACTTTACTGTATCAGTAAGTGGTGTTGATTATTTATATTTTCTTCAGAAAGTGGTGTTGATGCTCATGCTTTTGAGTACCTATTTTATTCCCTTAAATTATAAAAAATTTAAAAAACTATTAAATAAAAGTTTACAGGTTTGCTTTTAATGATTAGGAGGTCCAAAGATCTTTGATTTAACATTACACAGGTTTGCTTTTGAATTGCTTTTGTTGACTATGGAAGGGAAATTTCATCCAACTTCTCTCTCTACATATTAGAAAAATGTATTGGATTTGTTTTGTCAAGTTGTGATTGGTGTGTATTAAATTTTGTGTTTTCAGTTAATTGGAAAATATCTGTTCAACTAAGGATATAATTGCATCATTGAATAGAATTTTAATGGTAAAGGTAGTAATCTTTGTATGAAATAATGTCTAGAGTATTATATTTAAGATATTAATGTTCATTATTATTTAAAAATAATATTTCAATGTGTGTAAACATTTAATTTTAGTATGAAGAGTTATTAATTATAAAGACTTTTTAAGTTATAGAATTGTATTAGTTTAGGATATTTTTATGTTTATTAATTATGAAATCTGTTGAAATTTGAGGTTTAACATTACACAGTTTTAAAAAATAGAAACTTTCTAAAAAAATATATCGCAACCATTTGTCTTTCAAATTTTAATGTGCCTATTAAAATAATATTTTATATATCAATTACTCAAAATTAATATATAAAATATTATTTTAATAAATACTTATTAAAAATTAATATATAAAATAATTTAAAAATTTGTGCATGTCAAATATATAGAGACATTATTGAAATTTATACTTGATTATTTACTTTAGAATCATCCTATAGTAATATATTTTCGATACATCATGTTTGTCATCATGATCGGCTCAACAGTGTTCCACTTGTGGAATATTCCTATATGAAGTACCCAAAACTTTCTCAATGGCCCTATAGATGTTGAATGATGATCTCACCTCTAATGGCTGAAGAGTTTCTCTTTTCACTTCACCATCTATTAGTTTTATACCTTAGGCCATGAACAGAAGATGTATTTTCCAATTGAAATTGGAAAATGTATGTCGAGCTTGTGCTTGTCAAATAGGAATTTATGAACTTCAACAAGTTATCAACATAACTCTATCAATGTTCATGTGTAACTCACATTCTTTGGCAACTTGTAAGGAGTGTATTTGATGCCACATACTTTTAGGTATATAAATGTGGGGAACTAGGTAAACAAGTTGCCCTACATTATGATTGTTGTTGTCACCTTGACCAACATCCTTTTATTGAAATAATTTTCTAACATCCTTTTGGGACTAGCTGCTATGTAACCCTTGTATTAAAATGATCTCACCTACTTCTATCCCCATTCTTGGACACCTTGATCAAATATAGAGTCTCCAAAAGTTCTAGAAGTTAGGATTGCTATTACCAATGCAAGAACACTAAACTAAACTTCACTAATTATTGGAACATACACACACGTCTATATGTAAGTTTGCATGCATAGACACAAAAACACATTGTTACTAAGGTCAAGGCTAGAATTGAAACTTCGATGTGGAAGCTGACATCAAAATACTAGTTTAACAATTTAAAATAGTTAGAAAAATTAGATAGAAAGGAGGTTTATATTCTAAAGCTAAAGATCCCAAAGATATGTTGAACCTGCAAACTTAGTAGTTTTAAAAATGTTTCAAGTTGTGAAAACATTTAAATGTGAAATTATACTGCCAACCACACTTTCGACATATAAATTATATATTGTAAAAAATTAAAATTATTTAGTGTACAAATCCTTGCTATCTAATACAATTTTGAAGATGTAGGAATCTCACAATATTCATTACATCTATCACAACATTATACAATTTCTATAATAATTTAACCAAAATTCTAATAAAGTACTCTTGTCAATTTAAATGCACATGTATATAATTAATTTGACATATACATTTATATAATTAGCTTAGCTATTCTTCTTAAAATTCGAAACATGTTATACTTTCATTTCTTGTTGTATGCACCTAAATCCAGTCTCAATTATTCTAATTAATTCCACTAATTTATCTTCTTTATCATAATCCTAGCCAAATAGGTATTATCACCCCTCATCATTTATTTATTCATTAACCTTATTCCTACCCCACAAATCAATTAATTCTCCTAAAACATGTTTTATCCCATCCTAATCCCACTTATCTATTATTTTAAAATTTTAAATTTCCATGACCCACTTACCCACCTACACCCCTAGATCCTAATTACTGACCTAATCTCTATCTTAATGCCTCACTAATCCTAATTAATTTCTAAGGATATTCTATAATTCTTCAATTCTAGAACCTCCTCTAACTTGGACCCTTCTCTCTAAAGGCCTCTATTGTAGAGGCTTCCAAGGAAATTTTGAATCACTAGAAATTACTCCACCCTTGATCCTTATGGCCCAACTTCGAATATAAGCCATAAATCTTCCTTCCTTGGCTTATTTATACAAGCCACTCCTCCATGACCAAATTAACTAGTAGAAATTTATGAAGTCCATGAAATCTCCATGCCAAATCCATGATCAACTAGTCAAGGCTATCAATCCCAAACATTCAATCAAGCTATTTGAATGCTATAAATGAGAGTCTAAATTAATCTTTGTCCAAATATTTTTGTCTTTTTATTATTAAATCTTGGTTTGGAGCAATTAGATTTAGGATTAAAGTGTTGTTTTAATGTTCATTCATCTATTTGTGTTTTATCCTAATGGCTCTAGATCTTAATTATTGGATTGAAATTTTAGGCATTTTTTATGTAATCAAATCCGTTTTGATCAAAAGTTCATCTACACTTCTCATTTTTCTAGATTTATTCTATAATAATATTTTCTTAGACTACTATTTGGGATATACTTTATCTTTATTTCATAAAATGTGCCCCATTTTTTGATTGTGTAGTATAAGTTGGAGAGTGTCAAGTCTACATTTTTCTTTGTGAACTACATTTTTCTCCTTATCATGGCTTGCTAACATAAGATCATTGTATTACATACTACAGAGGGTGTTGGAAGACATCATAAAAGCATGGAGGAGTTGAAGACTACACTTTCATTCCAACAATATGCTGGAAGTGCTGCATTCCAATTTACAATAAGTTTATCCTCCATGGCTTGGCATTCTAGGCCATTATATTATTTTTTTGATCTAGTTTTGTGAATTGGTTGGGAATAGTGCACTATCCATTCAAGAGGATTGCATTTTTATTATTAAACACTACATTAGAGACCAATAGATTTGTGTGGAGTCTTTGTTATGTTTTCTCCCTCCTGGTGGCACCTCACTTTCTGATCTGACCTGAAGATTTCTTTGGCAACACCTAGTTAGGGTTAAGACACCTACCAAGCACAAGACACTTGTAATCCACTCACTTATCCTCTGAAACAATTATTTTATACATTATTTATTTTAGTAAGTTGAATTTTTTTCCTTAAGAGGAAGTCAATTTCAATTACAAGATCATAAGGGTCACCTAGATGGTTATTTTTCACTTTTTTTTGTCTTGAGGACATCTTGAACACAATTTCAGTTCAAACAAGTTGTTGGAAGGCAAGGTTAATTTCTAATTTAGTCATAAACATCAACTTGTAGTGTAAATTTTATTAAATTTGACCCATTTATGATAATTCATAAATCCTATATCTTTGGAATCATAACTTAGATTGGAGTTCAACTGTTTTCAAAAGAATATAGTTTTCAATTCTCTATCCATCAGCATCATCAATTTGTAAACAATCATAATTTTTATAAAGTGCCAAAATTTGGGGGGTGGGGGGCGAGGGAGAGTGGGCTAAATACAATATTTTGAGGGGTTGTCTCGGTGTTAATTCATTCACCCTTTTGCATTATTTATGTTCTTTGGTGATACAATAATATCTATTATACTTTTGGTTTAAATCAATGTGACTTTTTGACTACACATAATTACCATACATGGAGACCTAGAATGGAAACAATCATTAAACACAAAGGATTATGGTCCCTAATGAATAAAACTCAAGCAAAGTTCACAAGAGAGTATGAAAAATTTCAACACCAAGGTCAATTTAATGAGTGTATGGATTTGATAGGAACTTATGTGATTGATAGTCTGTTGTTTTATTGAATGGGTGTGATACTCCATTCAAAATGTGGGACAAACTAAGGGGTTTATTTATGAAACTAGGTTAAATTTGAGCCATGTAGCTTGAAGTGAAGCTTACTTCACTCAATCCTATAGATTTTCCCTCTATTATAAACTATTTTTCTAAGTTTAAGCACTTGTTGACATAATTGAAGGGGAGTGGATGAGATAAAATATACGAAGAGTATGTGTACCTGATTCTATCCAATTTGAAGGGTCCATTCCAAATCTTTGAATCTACCTTTTTCTCTAACATGGATACCTTAGGTGCCACATTAACAATGCCTAATTTATAGTTTTTTTATGAAAGACTTACTAGGGAAGAATCCAAATTCTCTCCCCTTGAGTCTTCCACCTCTAAAAAAAATTAGTAGCATCACATTATAATAGCAATGGAAAATCAAAGATTAAGTCCAAATACACTCCTCCATCTCAAATGCCCCCAAGCCCAAAAAAACACATCTAAACTCAAATCATCTTCCAAATCCAAGAATAAGTCTAACCTTTCATGACCCTATTGTGAGTGGATTGGTCATGAAGAATCTAGGTGTTTTAAGATAATGCAAAATCTAGAGGATGTCATTAAAAAACATAAGTTCTATATCTCCAATACATATCCATCCCATGAGCATAGCAAAACACTTAATATTGTTGGGATATATCAGTCACCTATTTTAGATAGTTGGATTATAGATTCAGGTGCTTATCACCACATGACTTATTTTAAGGAGTCTTTTGTATCTTGATTTGAGTTATAATTCCAACATTGAAGATGAAAATTCTTCCTTTATTTTTGTTAAGGGAAAGGGTGACATACAACTTGATGGTGGTTGCATTAATGATGCATTATATGTTCTTGACATCACCACCAATCTACTTTTGGTTTATTAGATTTGTCTGTCAAGGAAAGACAATGACTTTAACACCACAAAGCCTGATGTTCAAGCTTTATTAGAGCCTCATGCACTTATTTTAAAGGGTGTTATTGATCATAGTTCTCGACTCTATTACATTAAGAGTTTTGAATATACTCCTTCTCTAAGGACATGTTTGGTTTTTCATGCAAATTTTGAGAGTAAGCTTTGGCATGAGAGATTCAGACATATCAATTACAAATACTTGAAGGAGTTGAGCACTCATTATATGGTAGGTGGTCTTCCTATGGTTTGATTTCCTGATGGAGTTTTCCATGGTTGTGCATTGGGGAAACAACACTAAGATCTATTTCCTAAGGGTGTGTCCCAAAGAGCTACTTCACCACTTGAGCTTGTGCATAATGATTTGATGGTCTTTTTTACTCCTTTCAATGGAGATAAAAATTGATCCATAAATAATAGTAGGAACTTCACTACTTTTTAAAACATTTAAACAGATCTTTTAAATTCTCAATTCTAAAAATTAAACTAAATTGGAAGCAGAAATTTCTCAATTTTATAATGTTGGAGTATTTAGAAATTGATTAAAATCTGATCCAAGTAACATGTTTCAAAACTAAAATATAGTGAATTGAAAGATCACTTTAGTAATCCATTGAAACCATCAGATTTTCCAAATTCTTGATTTTATCCAATTTCCCGTAAATGATCAAATGATTAAAATTTTCATTCTGATTAAAAATATGAATTTATAATCTAAATATTAACTGAAAATGAAATGCAAAAATGAATTCAAAGATCAAAACACAAAAATCATTTACAGGGTTTGGAATTCCTACATCCTCGAGTTTTAATCGAACCGATCCATTAATGTTGCTTAAATTTGCAAGTTAAAATATACTTACAATCAACAATAGATCATTTCTCTCTCTGTAATAATAGTGATCAGACCTTTGAAAGACCTTGGCTGACTCAACACATCCTTCACCTTCTTAAATTACACATAGAGGCTTCTCCAAATCAAAATTGGCAACTTCCATAGCTCAAAATGACATCACAAATTCTCCAAATTGGGAAAATTAATATATTTCATAGAGCATATCAGAATTTTAAACAAGTTTGTAGTTTACTCTAAGCTCTATTTCGGCCACTAAGGGTGCCAAAATGACCAATTACTGCAAATGGGTCTATTCTGTTACAAAACATAGTCAATAATTCATCACATTTAAATATAATATTGTGCCTTTATAAGCATTTTGCCACACATAGATCAAGTGGTCAGACCTTAATTGTTTTGATGGATAGGTCACGGGTTCTATTCCATCGGCATAGTCTTTGTTTTAAAACTTTATCAAATATCCCACATACGTGGGGATAATAAGTTAGAAAGGCTTTTTATATCCTTGTCTCCACCTTGGCATATGCCGAGATAGCCTTTTGGCTAAGGCATGTAATGACTTGGCCCCCAACTTATCACGTGGATGTGGTTTATGTGGGTGATTAGATGGGATATGTGGTAAGGCTTATCACAAGTTATGTTGACTCAGACATTTGGTTACTTAGAACCTTTGGATATGGGCTCGTTCTCCTTGAACTGGAAATAACAAGTTGCGAGCTGGGAGTGAACTCCACATTCGAGCTGGCAGCCTTTACAAAGTGCATTGATATTAATCCCACATGTGAGAGTTTACAATGAAAAGTGGAATTTAAATACTAATTCAATTATAATGTAATATGAAATTAGGAGGTCAAGGAACCCCTCCTTAAAAAGAGTGTGTCGACCCTCACTGAGGGCCCCCAACAAGCCAATAACGAGGCCCACGGTTCTCCATATAACCACCTATGAAAGATTGAAGGTTGAAACCAAACATAAAACCAAATTTTTGCACAAACATACAAAATGAATGCCACATGTCAATTGGTGATTGGTCCACTTGGTGTGTCCATATTGTGCCATGTCATCTTGTGACACCAAATTTTTTACCTGTCGCATTAGAACTTTAGTAGACCATATCTTTTGCATACGGTGTCCATTTTTCAAACCATGAAAATCACCAGAAAGCTCTCAGTGAGCTCTACGCTGTGAAATAATTCTAATTAGAATATGGAGATTTAATTTTTTTTTAAATGGAGAGATGCACCTAGATCAAATATGTGCTTACTTTTATTGATAAATTTTTTAGGCATACTTGGGTTTATTTTCTCAAGTAAAAGAGTGATGTTTTTGTGCACTTCAAAATCTTTAAGGCTTTGCTTGAGAACCAATCTTTTAGTTTCATAAAGAAACTTTATACTGATAATGGGGGGGAGTACTTCAGTCAAGGGTTCTATAATTGTTTGGAAACTCATGGTATTGTTCACCAATAGTCTATTTCATGTGCTTCATAACATAATGGATTAATAGAATGAAAGAACCAAAATTTGAAGGAGATGTCTAACTTCATGTTGCATTCAAGAGATTTATCACCCATCTATTGGGTATAAGTAGTTAACTATGTGAATTACATTTAAAATCACACACCATAAAAAACACTCGAGGTAAAGAATGTCTTATTTTTAAAAGTATTTAGGAGCCATGATTGGGAATCTATACTAAAGAAAAAAAGGAAAGCATTGGATAATAAGAACAAACACTTGATCTTGATAAAGTATTATGAGGACATGAGAGCTTATCACCTTTTGGATCCTAATACTCACGATGTTATTTCTTGAATGAACACATGTACAATTTGATGAGTGTTTCACTTATAATGATTCTTCACCTTCTTCCATTCCTTCTTTTTCTTCTTCTTTTTTTATTCTTCACCTCCTCTTGAGGATTCATTCTTTAAGGAGCGAGTTCAAGAGGCCGTTGAGGATGTTATGTATGTTGAGGATCCTATTCCCACTCATGTTATCACCATGCCATTGTGGGCTCATACTACAATTTATGAGACAACACCTTACATACAAGATCTTCTACCCACTTGACATCATCATACACATTCTATAGATACTTGACTTTTGTGTTAGACATTCTCTGAGGATGCACAATTTTTCACAGGCTCATGGGTTACAGGAGTGGGATGATGTGATAATATATGAGTATTACTTTTTAATGAAGAATCATACTTAGGATTTGGTATATCTTCTTAAGGGAAGAAATTTGGTTAGGTACAAGTGGGTATACCACACCAAGTATGCATCTAATGGGTCCATTATCAAGTATAAGACACATCTAATTACAAAAGGTTTCTCTTAGGTCAAAGTATTGACTACTCTGATACTTTTTCACCCATTGACAAGATAGATTCTATTCACCTTATACTTTCTTTTGCTACATCACAGGGTTGGCCAATGTATCAAATGCACATTAAAAGTTCCTTATTGCATAGAGATTTATATAAATAAATATATATGGAGCAGCTTATTGGGTTTGTTCATGATTCTTCTTCTATTTATCAACTTTTGAGGTCTCTTTACAGTCTCAAATATGCCCCTCAAGCTTGGTATGAGAATATGGATTCATTCCTTCTCTCTACTATCTTTATTAATTACCACTTTAATCCCATAGTTTATATCCAACATATTGGGAAGGACATTATTATATTGGTTTTGTATGTTGATGATATACTTCTCATAGGTAGCTCCTCTTCTCAAATTCAATCTATTTAGCAGACACTTTTAGTACAATTTGATATGATAGTTCTTGATCTTTTACACTTCTTCCTTGGATTGAAGATTTTAATGTCAGATTCAAGTATCCATTTGAGTCAGTAGAAGTACACCCTTGATCTTATTCATCCTTTTAGCATGGTTAAATTCAAGCCAACCCCCTCTCCTTTTCAATTTTCAGTCACTCTCACTTCTACTTACACTACTCTTTGTGATCCTACATTATATAGGTAAATGGTTTGGATTCTTATATATTTGACTCATACTCACCATAAAATTTCATTTGTAATTGGGCTTGTATCTAGGTTACACATGCTCTTCATGATAGTCATTAACAAGCTTCTAAGAGGATTTTATGATATCTATGAGGCACTACCCATTTTAGATTACACTACAACAGGGGTTCTACTTAGTTGGTTGGGTACACTAATTTAGATTGGGTAGGTTCTCTTGATGACACGCATTCCCCTTATGGATACATATTTTATCTTGGTTCTTCATCTATTACTTAGATGTGCAAGAAATAATAAGCTATTTTACTTTCATCTATATAAGCTAAATATAGGGTAACAATTATAGTGAGTCAGCAAGTTCTTTAGCTTCATCAGTTATTGATAGCATTTAGATTCATGTAGGATTAACCTAATATCCTTTGATGTGACAACCAGAGTGTAATTCAAATATCCCACAACTTAGTTTATCACTAAAAAACCAAGCAAATTGATATACCCATATATTTTATTTATTAACACATTGATGATGGAGTTCTTAGCTTGGATTACATTTTGACTCAATACTAGGTTGTCAACATCTTCATGAAGCCTTTTACATCACCTCATTTCCATGAGTTGTATGGAATGAATGGGGTTTTATAAGTTATTCTTAAGGGGTGTTCATGATGACATATTCCTTCTTCATTTCATGTATATATATTGTACATGATTACCTTATTAGGTCTAGTTGTCGGGACTCATACTGTGGATATGCCACTATATCAGTTTTGGCTATTGTTAATCCCTAGCTTTATTTGAGGGGGGTTTTAGAGTATATTTCTCATGTTTACTAGGTTCTAGATATCTTTTTTGGTCTTTTCCTAGCTTTGTCCTATGTGAGGATTTATCCCACATTTCTTAATTAGGCTAGTTTCTTATTTTGGCTTACCTACTTATGCAATGGTTCTCCTTTGTACTTGCATGTCTTATGCTGAATAGAATGATTTTCCTTTTATTTTCACATCACATTTGTAATCTTATTGCGATGTTATTATTTTTAATACTTTAGATTCATGGGTTCTCAAAATATTTTCTCATTCATAACAGTTTCCATTTATAAATTTACTAGTATATACAATAATTTCCATGTTCTCATAAATTTTTAAATAAAAAAAGATTATGTTTAACAATTACATGTATGTAGGTATAAACTAATTTATTTTTTTCCTAGTTATATTATTTGATGTTATATATTAATTAATCTCATATTAAAAATATATATATAAATATAAAAAATATATAGTGCTCTCAACCCACAACATTGATTTGTGTGGGTGTACACGTTTGTATGTGTGTGTATTAATCGCAAGGTGATTATCTTGTATTTTTTAAATTATATTTTAATTTATTGAAGAGTTCCACACTAATTAATGACTATATCACTTTTTCCTCAAGTTTTATATTGAATGGCAACATATGGCCTCAATCTAGATGCATCACTTATGCTAAAAAAATAACGGCTCTAAACTCTATTGTATGCCTAAGATATTATAATTTTTAAATTTTTATCACCAATAAAGAAGAAAATATACCCTATAAAAATTAAATAGATGTAAAATTTAATGTCAATCATTTTTATGAATACATTAAGAGGAATTAGACTCTACCACCACTCTAAATTACAATTTCAGGTTACACTTCTTGATGTAAAATACAAAATAATAATTGAAAGTTTTCTTCTTCCGTAAAACTTGTAATTAGCTTAGAAATGTATCAACATGCTTTCAAATTTTTTTATTTAAATTAGGTTTAAGCCACCCCTCATCATTTACTTATTCACTAATCTTATTCATACCTCACAAATCAATTAATTCTCCTAAAACATGTTTTATCCCATCCTAATCATACTTATCTATTATTTTGGAATTTTAAATTATCATGACCCACCTACCAACCTACACTAACCTATTCCTAGGCTTTCCTACACCCCTAGTCCCTAATCACCCACCTAATCCCTATCTTAATCCCTCACTAATCCTATTTAATTTCTAAGGAGAATCTATAATTATTCAATTCTATAACCTCCTCTAACTTGGACCCTTGTCTCTAGAAGCCTCTATTCTAGAGGCTTACAAGGAATTTTTGAATCATTGGAAATTACTATACCCTTGATCCGTATGGCCTAACTTTGAATATGAGCCATAGATCTTCCCTCCTTGGATTATTTATACAAGCCACTCCTCCATGGCCAAATTAACTAGTAGAAATTTATGAAGTCCACGAAATCTCCATGCCAAATCCATGATCAACTAGTCAAGGCTATCAATTACAAACATTCAATCAATCTATCCTAATGCTACAAATTAGAGTCTAAAGAAATATCAATCCAAATAATTTTGTCTTTTTATTATTCAATCTTGGTTTGGAGCAATTAGCTTTAGGATTAAAGTGTTGTTTTGAATATTCATTCATCTATTTGCCTTTATCCTAATGGCTCTAGATGTTAATTAGTGGATTGAAATAATATGCATTTTTGATGTAATCAAATACATTTTACTCAAAATTTCATCTACACTTGTCATTTTTCTATATTTATTCTATAATAATATTTTCTTGGACTAATATTTGGGATATACTTTATATAATTTTTTGCTTTTTTCCATACACTTTGAACTCTAATTTCCTACACTAGTTTTTATTAGAGTATATTTCTCATGTTTACTAGGTCCTAGATAACTTTCTTTGTATTTTCCTATTTTTGTTCTATGTAAGGATTTATCACACATTACTTAGTTAGGCTAGTTTATTATTTTTCATTTGCTACTTATGCAAAGGTTCTCCTTTTTACTTGTATGTCTTATTTTGAATAACATGATTTGTCTTTTATTTGCATATTATATTTTCAGCCTTATTATGATGTTATTACTGTGAATAATTCAAATTCATGAGTTCGTGGAAAGCTTTCTCATTCCTAACATGATACTAAAGCCTTAAAGGATTTTCAGCAATCCATTTGTTTGTTGTATTTTCAAATAATTCTATAGATCTCAACACTCTTATAGTGCATTGGAGAATTTGACCATTGAGAGATAGGAAGAGATATTCTTATTCTCATTTGCAGGTGTGTTGGAAGGAGGATCAGAGTTTTTTTTCCAAGTCTGCATTACATTCTTTTCAAGGTCTTCACTCCATTCAAGAGGATTGTGCTTTAAGTAAATTAGAACTCCATACTTCTCTTTGGATTGCACATTGGTAATTGCATGGTATTCATACTCTGCCTTATGTGTTGGAAGGAGATTTGAAGATCAGTTTCAAAGACTCGTGTCATTACTTACATGGTCATGCTTTGGCATATTTACGTTGTTTTTTTCTTTCATAAACTATGCCCCTTTTTGGATTGCATAGTATAAGTTGGAGAGTGTTAAGTCTACATTTTTCTTTGTGAACTACATTTTTCTCCTTATCATGGCCTGCTAACATAAGATCATTGTATTACCTACTATAGAGGAGTGTTGGAAGACATCATAAAAGTGTGGAGGAGTTGAAGACTATGCTTTCATTCTAATAATATGTCGGAAGTGATGCATTCCAATTTACCATAAGTTTCTCCCCCATGGCTTGGCATTGTAGGCCATTCTATTATTTTTTTGATCTAGTTTTGTGAATTGGTTTGGAATAGTGCACTGTCCATTCAAGAGGATTGCATTTTTATTATTAAAGACTGCATTGGAGACCAATATAATTGTGTGGAGTCTTTGTTATGTTTTCTCCCTCCTTGTGGCACCTCACTTTTTGATCTAACATAAAGATTTCTTTGGCAACACCTACTTAGGGTTAAGACACCTACCAAGCACAATACACTTGTAATCCACTCAATTAACCTCTAAAACAACTATTTTATACAATATTTATTTTACTAAGTTGTATTTTTCCTTAAGAGGAAGTCAATTTCAATTAAAAGATCATAAGGGTCACCTAGATGGTTATTTTTCACTTTTGTTGTCTTGAGGACGTCTTCAACACACTTTCAGTTCAAACAAGTTATTGGAAGGCTAGGTTAATATCTAATTTAGTCACAAACATAAACTTGTAGTGTAAATTTTATTAAATTGGACCCATTTACGAGAATTCATAAATCATATATATTTTGAATCGTAACTCGAATTGGAGTTCAATTATTTTCAAAAGAATATAGTTTTCAATTATGTATCCATCAATGTCTTCAATTTGTAAAAAATCATTACTTTTATAAAGTGCCAAAATTTGGGGAGGGGGGGGGGGAGGGGATAAATAAAATATTTTGAGGGGTTGTCTCGGTGTTAATTCATTCACCTTTTTGCATTCTTTCTGCTCTTTGGTGATACAATAGCATGGATTATACTTCTGGTATAGATCAATGTGAATTTTTGACTCCACATAATTACCATACATGGAGACCTAGAATGGAAGCAATCATTAAACACAAATGATTATGGTCCTTAATGAATAAAACTCAAGCATAGTTCACAAGAGATTATGAAAAATTTCAACAACAATGTCAATTTGATGAGTGTATGGATTTGATAGGGACTTATGTGATTGATAGTCTGTTGTTTCATTGAATGGGTGTGATAATCCATTCAAAATGTGGGCTAAACTAAGGGTTTTATTTAAGAAATTAGGTCAAATTTGAGCCATGAATCTTGAAGTGAATCTTACCTCACTTAATCTTAAAGAATTTTCCCTCTATTATAAACTATCTTACTAAGTTTAAGTACTTGTTGACATAGTTAAAGTGGAGTGTATGAGATAAAAAATATGAAAAGTATGTGTACCTGATTCTATCTAATTTGAAGCATCTATTAAAAATATTTGTATCTACCTTTTTCTCTAGCATGGATACCTTAGGTGGCGCATTTACAATGCCTAATTTAGAGTTTTTTATGAAATACTTACTAGGGAGGAATCCAAATTCTCTCCCCTTGAGTCTTACACCTCTCAAAAAATATTAGTAGCAGTTCATCCTAAGAGCAAGGAAAAATCAAAGAGTAAGTCCAAAAACACTCCTCCATCTCAAAGTTCCCCCAAGCACAACAACAACACATCTAAACTCAAATCATCTTCCAAATCTAAGAATAAGTCTAACCTTTCATGCTCCTATTGTGAGGGGATTGGTCATGAAGAATCTAGGTGTTTTAAGATAATGCAAGCTCTAGAGGATGTTGTTAAAAAACATAAGATTTCTATATCCAATATGTATCCATCCCATGAGCATTGAAAAACACTTAATAGTATTGGAAGATATTAGTCACCTATTTTAGATAGTTGGATTATTGATTCAGGTGCTTCTCACCACATGACTTCTTTTAAGGAGTCTTTTGTATCTTGATTTGAGTTCTAATTCCAACATTGAGGATGGAAATTCTTCCTTTATTTTTGTTAATGGAAAGGGTGAGATACAACTTGATGGTGGTTGCATTAATGATTCATTATATGTTCTTGGCATCACCACCAATCTACATTTAGTTTATTAGATTTGTTTTTCAAGGCAAGACAATGATTTTAACACCATAGAGACTGAAGTTTGAGCTTTGTTAGAGCCTCATACACTTATTGCAACGAGTGTTATTGATCATAGTTATTGACTCTATTACTTTTAGGGTTTTGATTATACTCCTCTAAGGACATGTTTGGTTTTTCATGTAGATTTTGAGAGTAAGCTTTGGCATGAGAGATTTAGACATATCAATTACAAATACTTGAAGGATTTGATCACTCATTGTATGATAGGCTATTTTTGTATGGTTATATTTCTTGATGGAGTTTTCCATGGTTGTTTATTAGGGAAACAACACTAAGATCCATTTTCTAAGGGTATGTCCTAGATATTTGCTTCACAACTTGAGCTTGTGCATAATTATTTAATGGTATTTTCTACTACTTTTAATGGAGTTAAATATGCACTTACTTTTATTGTTAATTTATTGAGGCATACTTGGGCTTATTTTCTCAAGTACAAGAGTGATGTTTTTGCCCCACTTCAAAGTCTTTAAGGATTGGTTAAGAACCAGTCTTTTAGTTGCATTAAAAAGATTTGTACTAATAATGAGGGGGAGTACTTCAGTCAATACTTATATAATTATTTGGTAACTCATGGTATTGTTCACCAATAGTCTATTTCACATACTCCATAACATAATGGATTAATAGAATCAAAGAACCACAATGTGAAGGATGTTAAGCACGGAATATACTGAGAGGGGGGGTGAATCAGTATATTATATATCTTATAAATCTTTCCTTTAATCAATATTCCACTTAATCAAACATTCAAGATATGCAATAAAACTTAAACAATAAACATCACACAAGATAGAGAGAGACATTAGATGTAACGTGGAAACCCAATGTGGGAAAAACCATGGAGAATCAATCTCAAATATATTTGTGAGAACAACCCCATAGGAGTGCCATACCCCTTTTCCAAGTACAAAACTTAGCTACAATTCATGAGCACCACCTCACAGAAGCTTCAAACCCCTTTGCTGAGCACCAACCTAGCTGTTATTCATGAGCACCAACCCACAGGAGCACCAACCCCTTTGTGTATACCACACACCTATCTCTCAATGTTGCTATCTCAACAAATGATAGATCAATACAACATATCCTTCCTCTCTCTCACCTTTGCTCTTTTAAGCTAGATATAACAAATACAAATCATCTCTCAAAATTACTCTTTTAAGCTAGATATTAAAATATCAAATCAACCTCTCACATCCACATTACAAATGGCTACTCAAGCATTTATTTATAGCTTTCCAAATGACCTTTGGCCTTCCCCCTTTGTGACCTTTCATTCCTCATGGAAAATGGCACCAATCTTGGATGACCCTTCATATCCAAGCATTTGAAAAGTCATGTGGTGACCCTTCATGACCAAAAATGTCTTTCCCACTTTTGTCCATATCTTTGGTGACTTTTCATATTCCTTTAAGTGTCCCTTCATGAGAAATTCGCCCTTTACTATTTTGTCTTCACTTGGTGACTCTTGGTATTCCCAAAGATGACTCTTCATGGGAAAATGCATCCCATCCTTCTTTTATCTTTATCCCGTGACTCTTCGACATCTCCATGGGCCCTTATTTTGTCTCATATGTAACCAAAAATATATTCGTTAGTATTAAATAAATATTAACTCATTTTAGCCAAGATAAACAATATTAAATGAAATGGGGCCTTTATCACCAATAATACTAAACCTTTGACATCAATGAAAATATTTTCAACAATCTCCCCCTTTGTCATTGATGGCAACCTCAATCCTAAAACTGCCACATCCTGTCACCTGCACATATCATCATCTAAAAACATACAATAACTCCCCCTTATTGTAGCAACTTGTACCTATTCCTTGTACCTATTTTCTACACCTGTACTTGTACCTATTATTCTCCCCCTTTGACATCAATGGAAAAGGGCCTACCTAGAGCTAACACTTAGCTCCCCCTCACTTGATGTTGAACATCAATGGCAGGAAGTAAAAGAAATTACTCCTAACTCCTCTCGTCGATCTTTTGAGAAGATATCTGATTTTACCTATCCTTTGAGAATCTGCAATCAACTCATTTGAATATTTCCTTCTAATCTCACAACCTTCTACATGAAACTTTAAAGTGTATCCTTGATCACATATTTACCTTACACTCAATAGATTATGTTTATAAAACATTCTTAGTCTTGGTTCTACCATTATCCAAAATTAAAGTACCTTTTCCGGCTATCTTGGCAGTGGTTTTATCTCTGAATCTCATTGTACCACCATTGATCTTTTGTACTCTTATCTCCTATCATATGCTTCAAACATCCACTAACAACAAACCATGGCTGATCTTTACCTCTCACATGCAGAGCTATCTGCACCATCATAGAATCTTCAGGTTGTTTCTTCTGCCATGAACATGTCTGAACCTTTTTCTTGATGAATGGAACTTTGAAACTTTGATTCTTGTTCATTGAATCTACATGAGTATCCTTTTCCTTCTTTCTAAAACTATTATCTCTTTCTCAACATTCTAATTTCTTATGACCATAATCATTTGAAACACTGCATATGCAAGAATCATTCTAATAGCCTCAAACCATAATACTGATGAAAACTTTTCTTCAAAAATATATTCCCTCAAAACATATACAAATTAATCTGTCAACTCACTTTCTTGTCATGCAAAATATCCAATACCCAATAGCACCCACCATGCTTCAATTTTCTTAAAAGTGTCTCCTTGAAGCCTAGAAGAGACACCCCCACATAGAAGGGTTCTAGAAATAAATCTCAGGAGATTCCCACATCTCCTCTGTTTCTTCCTTGATCTTCTTATGTTTTTCTTTTAGAATCTGTTTAAGCATATCTAACCTTTGTTCCCTACTAAACTTATCATTTATGATATTTTTCATCTTCTCAACTTTTGCAACTTTCTTATCTTGACAAAGCTCATGCTCAAATGTAACAAGAGATTCTTTACAATCCTTATCTGATTCTTTATCTACTATAGCAATTAATTCATTTTCATTCTTAAACTCAACCTGATCAACCTTTGCTATTTTTGGTCTCCACACCTTAATTTGACTCTTCTTATATCTTTTAGGGGCTTTGTAACCTTTTACATACTCTGAATATCTCTTTACTTTATTTTGGCATAATCTAGCAATATGGCCAACCTCATGACAACAAAAGCAAACAATATTTATCATACCTTTTTCTTGAATGTGACTAATATCTCCCTTTGACTCATTTCTTCTCCTCATACAATCTTTGGCCCTATGACCAACATGATGACAGACAAAACAACGGCCATGAAAAGAATTTGAAAACTTGAAAGCATTGGGCTGCCTGATTGGCTTCTTTGATTTGCCTGCAAAACCTGCATCCTTCTTTCCTTGGACTGATATTTCATGATCTTTCTCAACCTTGATTATAAGCTTCTCATGATTATCCTTTAAAGAATCTAACTCAACCTTCAAATGATTACACTCTTCTTCTTTTGATATTAAAATTGAAGTTGCAACCTCTAACTGATTTTTAAGATCCTGAATAAATATCTTATTTTCTTTTACTTCTATAGCCAACTTAGAATCCAAGATACACACCTTTTCCTTAAGAGACTCAACCATAGAATTCAACTCTTTATTCTCCTTCTTTATCTGCTTGTCCATCTTTGCTTTTCCTTTGATCTACCTTCAAGCTGTTAAACCCTTTCTGAAGGAACCTGCTCTGATACCAATTGTTAAGCACAAAATATACTGAGAGGGGGGGGGGGTGAATCAGTATATTATATATCTTATAAATATTTCCTTTAATCAATATTCCACTTAATCAAACATTCAAGATATGCAATAAAACTTATACAGTAAACATCACACAAGACAGAGAGAGACACCAGATATAACGTGGAAACCCAATGTGGGAAAAACCATGGAGAATCAATCTCAAATATATTCATGAAAACAACCCCACAGGAGCACCATACCTCTTTTCCAAGTACAAACCTCAGCTAAAATTTGTGAGCACCACCCCATAGGAGCTTCAAACCCCTTTGCCAAGCACCAACCCAACTGCTATTCGTGAGCACCAACCCACAAGAGAACCAACCCAACAACAATTCATGAGCACCAACCCATAAGAGCACCAAACCCTTTGTGTATACCACACACCTATCTCTCAATGTTGCTATCTCAACAAATGATAGATCAATACAACATCCCTTCCTCTCTCTCACATTTTCTCTTCTAATCTAGATATAACAAATACAAATCATCTCTCAAAATTACTCTTCTAAGCTAGATATTAAAATATCAAATCAACCTCTGACATCCACATTACAAATGGCTACTCAAGCCTTTATTTATATCTTTCCAAATGTCCTTTGGCCTTCCCCCTTTGTGACCTTTCATTCCTCATGGAAAATGGCACCAATCTTGGATGACCCTTCATATCCAAGCATTTGAAAAGTCATGTGGTGACCCTTCATGACCAAAAACATCTTTCCCACTTTTGTCCATATCTTTGGTGAATTTTCATATTCCTTTAAGTATCCCTTCATGAGAAATTCTTCCTTTACTCTTTTTTCTTCACTTGGTGACTCTTGGTATTCCCCAAGATGACTCTTCATGGGAAAATGCATCCCATCCTTCTTTTGTCTTTATCCCGTGACTCTTCAACTTCTCCATGGGCCCTTATTTTGTCTCATATGCAACCAAAAATATATTTGTTAATATTAAATAAATATTAACTCATTTTAGCCAAGATAAACAATATTAAATGCAATGGGGCCTTTATCACCAATATTATTAAATGTTTGACATCAATGACAATATTTCCAATAAAGGAGAGGTCTAACTACATGTTGCATTCATAGGATTTATCCCTCATCTATTGGGTATAAGTAGTTAACTGTGTGAATTACATTCAAAATCACACACCACAAAGAACACTTGAGCATTTGACTCTGGAGGTCTGGAACCAAGCCTGATTTCTCAATTTTAAAAGTATTTAAGAGCCATGCTTGGGCATTTACACCAAAGAAATAATGGAAAGCAGTGGATTAGAAGAGCAAACACTTGATCTTTATAAAGTATTTTGAGGACATGAGAGCTTATCAGCTTTTGGATCCTAATACTCGTGATGTTATTTTTTGAATGAACACATGTATAATTTGATGTGTGTTTCACTTATAATGATTCTTCATCTTCTTCCATACCTTCTTTTTCTTCTTCTTTTTTTGATTCTTCACCTCCTCTTGAGGATTCATTCTTTAAGGAGTGAGTTCAAGAGGCCCCTGAGGAGGTTATGTATGTTGAGGATCCTATTTACACTCATGTTGTCATCATACCATTGTGGGCTCATACTACAATTTATGATACAACACCATTCATACATGATCTTCTACCCACTTGACATCATCATACACATTCTACATATACTGAACTTTTGTGTCAAACATTCTCTGAGGATCCACAATTTTTCACAAGCTCATGGGATAATAGATGAGTATTCTTTATTAATGAAAAATCATACCTGGGATTTGGTATATCTTCTTAAGGGATGAAAGTTGGTTAGGTGCAAGTGGGTATACCACACCAAGTATGCAACTAATAGGTCCATTAACAAGTATAAGACACATCTAATTGTAAAGAATTTCTCCTAGGTCAAAGGTATTGACTACTCTAAGAATTTTGCACTCGTTGCCAAGATGGATTCTATTCACCTTATACTTTCTCTTGCTACATCATAGGGTTAGCCAGTGTATCAGATGCATGTTATAAGTGCCTTATTGCATAGAGATTTGTATAAATAAATCTATATGGAGCAGCCTACTAGGTTTTTTCATGATTCTTCTTTTATTTATCAACTTATGAGGTCTCTTTATGGTGTCAAACAGGGCCCTCAAGCATGGTATGCGAATATGGATTCATTCCATCTCTGTACTAGCTTTATTCATTGCCACTCTGATCCCATAATTTATATCCAGCATATCAGGTAGGACATTGTTATATTAGTTTTATGTGTTGATGATTTACTTCTCTCAGGTAGCTCCTCTTCTCAGATTCAATCTATTCAACAAACACTTTTAATATAGTTTGATATGATAGATATTGATGTTTTACACTTCTTCCTTGGATTGAAGATTTTAAAGTTAGATTCAAGTATCCATTTGAGTCAGTAAAAGTACACCCTTGATCTTCTTCATCCTTTTATCATGGATAATTGTAAGCCAACCCCCTTTCCTTTTCAATCTGGAGTCACTCTAACTTCTACTTACAGTACTTCTCTTTGTGATCGTACATTATATAGGTAGATGGTTTGTATTGTTATATATTTGACTCATACTAACCCTAACATTTCATTTGCAATTGGGCTTGTATCTAGGTTACACATGCTCTTCATGATAGTTATTGAAAAACTTCTAAGAGTATTTTATGATATCTATGAGGCACTACTCATTTTAGATTACACTACAATAGGGGTTTTACTCAATTGGTTGGTTACACTAATTTAGATTGGGTAGGTTCTCTTGATGACACACATTCCCCTTATGGATACATATGCTATCCCGGTTAGTCATCTATTGCTTAGATGTGCAAGAAATAATAGGCTATTGCACTTTCATTTACATAAGTTAAATAGAGGGTAACAATTATAATGAGTTAGGAAGTTCTTTAGCTTCATCAGTGATTGATAAGGTTTAGATTCATGTAGGATTCATCTACTATCCTTTGATGTGACAACCAAAGTGCAATTCACATATCCCAAAACTTAGTTGAGCACCAGAAAACCAAGCACGTTGAGATACACATACACTTCATGCATTAACACATTGATGATGGAGTTCTTAGCTTGGAGTACATTTCGACTCAACAGTAGGTTGCCACATCTTCATGAATTTTTCTGCATCACCTCATTTCCTTGAGTTACATGGAATGCTTGGGGTTTTAGAAGTTATTCTTAGGGGGTATTCATGAGGACATCTTCCTTATTCATTTCATGGATATATATTGTACATGATCACCTTATCAGGCCTAGTTATCAGGACACATACTATGGATATGCCACTATATCATATTTGCCTATTGTTAATCCCTAAATTTACTTGAGGGGAGTGTTAGAGTATATTTCTCATGCTTACTAGGTTCTAGATATCTTTTTTTGTCTTTTCCTAGCTTTGTCCTATGTGAGGATTTAACCCACATTGCTTAGTTAGGCTAGTTTATTATTTTATCTTACCTACTTATGCAATGGTTCTCCTTTGTACTTGCATGTCTTATTCTGAATAAAATGATTTTACTTTTATTTTCATATCATATTTGTGACATTCTTCTGACGTTATTTTTGTGAATACTTTAGATTCATGGGTTCTTGGAATGTTTTCTCATTCATAGCAGTTTCCATTTATAAATTTAAAAATGGGTTAATGGGCTCATGATATGGAACTAACCTTAATGATCATTATATTAAAGAGTGATGCCTACATATCCAATTCTCCAAGGAGGTACTCAGACATATGTAGTTCTCCCCTAGGTGTGGGATTATGTTATATAATTAGAGCAATATATTGCATGTAATGCAAGTAGTGATCTCACATATAAGTTGACAAATATATATTAGGTGATACTCTTGGGAAGATTCATACCTTTTTGGAACTACTCCTATGATTGATATGTGATTAGGAATAAATAGAAAAGGTTTGCTCTTTTGAATGCTTGATTAAGTGCTTCTTAACAATTAGCATTATGAGTTTTAGGTGAGGAATGAATGAAGGACACACACACACACACACACACACACACACACACACACACACACACACACACACACACACACACCTCTTTAAGATAAACCAAGGATAATGATTAATTTACAAATGAGATGACTCTGGGGAAATGGACGCCTCATAGGATATTAACACATATGTCGATGCATGGTTTTTATGGATGGACATACCTATCCAAGATGCTATAAAATAGGTATAAGTAAAAATTTGAAAATGAATTATAGATAGAAGGTTTACAACGCTTTTCATAGTTCAAAAATCCTAGGTCATCAGAATAGATAGGGTTGGACTAAGAAATAAATAATTAGACATGTATAGATAGAAGTATGTGATCCTTTTGGGAAATGGGAACATTTAGGATAGAAATATAGATCCTTTGAGCCATATTTTCCAAATGTGTAGTATTGAGATGCTAGATATTTAGTTTTAGTAAATAAATTTACCCCTTTTTAATATAGTAATTCATCAAAATGAAATTACTAGCTAAAGGACATAAAGGTAACTGGGTGTGTAGAAACACATTGTATTTATATGATCTCACCTTGAATTCTCTTTTGTTGAGTGACCTGTAACCAAGATGATGTTATATTATATAATTAGTGTATAAAATTTAAAATTAAAATAATTGAAATGCTTTAAATTGAAAGGAGAAAGGTTAGGAGTACACCTATGTATCGATGCAACCCTCTTACCTTTTGGGCAATTGGATTTGAAAATATTCTTCATTATGAAGCACTAAAGCCGAGATTAATAAAAATATAAACTTGCAAGTGCAAGCATATATAAATATTTAAGGATATCATGCCCCCAACCTAAGTGTAATGATGATTTGAAACATGTGTATTGAGATTTTTCATCTAAATCATGAAACCTAAGTATGTGCATAAATTGGAGAGTGTGAGTTATTTAATCAACTCATACTATATATATATAGTAAGGGTGGGTGATTTTATCAATCCAACCTATAACTTTAGTGAATTGAGATGATTTAATTAAACACAACTTATAAAATTTGGTAAGATTGAGTAATTTTGTCAACTCAACCTTCGAAAGGTGAACCAACTACTACAATAGATTAGCTCAATAATAGTCTGTAACAATCCATGATAATATTTTTACTATAAATCAAATGGATTTTGTAATTTTAGGTGCCCTTGCATGGTATATACACCTCATTTGTGTTTTAAATTGAAATATGGGTATATTAACAATACCAAAGTATCGAATAATAGTACCAATGTATGGAATAACAATACCAAGTGTATACAATGCTGCCAAAAATATGTATCTAAATACATAGTGATTGAAATTTTAAAAAATGTAGAGGCCATGCCCATATGATATACCCCCATCATATAGTCTGAAAACTATGAAATTGTGTGCATGAACTTATGGCATTCCCCCACCATATAATATGGTGAATCTAAGCAATCTTAAATTATGGAAGACATTTTTTGTAACATTCCCCCAATGATATGCCCCCTTTTTGAGGTGAAGGGATACAAAAATAGTAGCCACCTTACATGAAAAGTATAATATGTTCATATAATCTAGTTGTATATCATGTAGTATAATGCAAGAGTATATCTAAATAGATGAAGCATATAGAAATGTGATCACATCATGTCCTGACATACATGATGTACATCATGGTAATGTTTAGATAGGTAATAGTACAAGCTCAACACACAATCAAGCACACGATCACTCAAAAGTAATGCCATGAAAGAATGGTCCAAGGGGACATCATACAAGGTGAATGTTAAAATGATGAATAATTGAAGGGATGTGACTTAGTTAAATGTTCAAAAACATAACAATGACATATTTAAATGTACACATACAACATAGAAAGGCATGTTCAAATGTAAAGATAGGAAAACAATGACAGAAGTTACATACTAAATGGAGAATATTTGAATTCTCAATAATACATACTTTGAAAGATAATATAAATCAAGGAAAACACACTAAAAGGAGTGTGAAAAATTGAATTAAGATAAATAATAAGAAACCAACATGAACCTAACATACTAGTCCTAACAAATATGTGTTTATAAAAAAAAGAGTTAGATAGATTGCATATCAAGTACACTACGATGATAAATGAAAGGTATATGCATGTTTTATCAAAATAAGATCAAAAAATGGTCATGTAAAGTGATCAACAAACACATGAAACATGGATAATAATCATGATCAATAATTTAGATGCCCCCAAGATCCTTATGTCATGAGAGAGGAGAGGTCGAATTATCTATATGTGCATATATCATGTGTTTGGTGTATACCTATATCAATATAAAAATATTTGTGAAACATGACCATATAAAATAAAATGATATGCAATCTACTAACATGGAGCAAAAAATGTATGCATAGGAAACAATACAACTAGGAACATGCTCATTTTATGGTATTTTCCTATTTGATGTTTTTGGATTTTTTGGGAATATTTAATGTTGTAAGTATTAACTGATTATCCCATGTAAGTTATTCTCATCAGGTGCTCAATATTCTCAATATGGTAATTCATACTAGTGGTTTCCCCAAGGAGCAGATATGTGTCATATCTATTACTAGAGAACTAGTGAAACTATATATATCCATTATATAAGTATGAATCCATGAAGTAGTAGTAGTATAAGTAGGAACATGTATATCTAAGAGTTCTTGAAAATGTATAATTTATCCAATGATATGAAGAGGCTAATCTATGGGAAAGGGTAAATGTATAACCTTTCATATGCAAGATGTGTCATATGTGTGCATAGTATAATCATAAACTATATCAAGCTCTTTTGGTAAGTTCTTATTTTTTTAACCTTTTATTTGTATGTATGTACATTTGAGTTCAAATTTTATAGTGATATATTCAAGTGATAAGTAACAAGTCCCATAGATATGAATAAATTATGTGATAAGTTGGTGAATGGATCAAACTATTCATCTGAATGTATTTCTTTGGATTCAGAGACTTCATTCTAATTATTTGTTATATGGTCATTTTAGTGATTAATATAATGTTCCTCTTGATCACTTATAATGCTATACTTCACAAAGGTATTTTTCCAAATATAACTTGATGAATTCGAAGGGATGCCTTCTTGTCGATCATTATTTACTAATAAATTAAGCTCAACCTTTTGGTTATTTTTCTACTTTGGTACTATTGGTTCCTTTGGTAATGGTTTAAATTACAATTGATTTTTCTCTAGATTAAATTTTGATAACCATATTTGTTATTTTTTAACCTTTAATTTATGACAATTACTCTTAATTTAAGTGAATTTATTGATATATATTCCAATGATAGGATCACCACTATCAATTAGGTTTTGTATTTTAATCTTCAAGTAAAAACAATAATGTATATGATGCCCACACATTATATGATATGCACAATAGTATTTTGATCTCCTTAAATGATGAGAATGAGGTAGCTTGATCAATTTATTTCTAAGCACCTCCCTTTGAATGTCCCTTGAACTCTTATTAAGACTTTCCATACTTGTCTTCATTTTCTAATATGGAACCTTATTTGGCATAATATTGGTAGATGAAGATATCTAAACACATGGTTAACACTATCACATTTTGGATTTTCGGCATATGGAATCCATTTTTCTTATAATTTGATCTTGGGACTAAAATATTAATTTTGTTTTTTAACTCTTCTATTATCTTACACATAGTAATATTTTAGTTGTTGATATTTTCACAAGGATAAATCCTAGGTACTTTGGATTGAACATGCACACATATACCATATACCTTACATCTTGAAGGGATGATAGCATGGGATGATAACATGGAACTAGTTATATGGATGGTATCTATCATCCTCTTTAGGGTTAGAAAGGGGAAGATGTTATTTTTTGTCCATTTAAAATGTTTTATCTTAATTAAGATCATTCATTGGTTTTGTGGTTGTGTTTAAATTTTTAACAATATAGACATACAACAAGCAATTATCAGTATAAGATATTGGAATATATATATATATATATATATATATATATATATATATATATATATATATATATATATATATATATACATACATACACACACACACACACACACACACACACACACACACACACATTAAGTATTATTAACAATTTTGATTTTTGAATTCAAAAAAGTTGAAAAATAGAATCAGGAAGATAAGAAACCCTAGGTCGACTAGGGATTAATAGTCAAGGATCAGGTTCACCAAATATTTAAACCTAAAATCTAGAAATTGTTATAGTGTTAAATAAGTATTATATTAATCTAAGTTTCTACAAAATTGTATTTTGGCTAAATATATAAAATGTAGCTATTTAGATATTGAAATAGATTAAAAAAAAAATAGATTACCTAGCTGGACACTAATGATGATATATGTCTAGATATAGAATATGTAGAGAATGGACTAGAACATAGTGTAATCACAGTTACCAGATTCTATAAATATTGGTTTTTGGGCTCTAGATACTACCGTCAGATTTGGGACTACTACATTGATGCAGGTGTTAGTCATGGCCATAAGTGTCCAGTAAAAAATAATACTTATTTTCTAGTGGGACTACCTATGTTATTTTGGTTTTTTTTCACCTTGATTCTATCATAATCACATCATGTGTATAGGCATTCTCTCTTTGTTGATAGATCAAACCCTAGGTTATTCAACCTTTAGAAACCTATAATGATGCTTAGCCAAAAATGGGTTAGTGGGCTCATGGTGTCAAAATGACCTCAATGACTCCTATATCAAATAACATTATCTACATATCCAATGCTCCAAAGGAGGAACTTGGACATATTTAGTTCTCCCCTAGGTGTAGGCTTATGTGTTACAATCCGTGCAATATACTACACGTAATGTAGATAATGATCTCATATATAATTTGGAGAATATAGTTTTGGGATGATCTTAGGCTGATTTAGACCTTTTGGGGGATGGCTCCCGTGACTGGTATGTGATTAGGAATAAATAGGGTAGGTTTGATCACTTGAATGCTTGATTGAGTGCTTCTTGGTAATTAACCTTGTGAATTGTATGCGAAGAATGAATGAAGGATAATATTATATATATTGATCTCTATCATAAAATATCTCAAAATAAGACACTTAGGTCTACCTAAAGATAATGATTATTTTGAAAATTAGATAAATTTATGGAACTAGACACCTCTATCGATGAAGGTGTTTTCAAATGGTTGGGACTATCTAGGATGTTAGAAAATAGGTACAAGTCCAAAACTAGCAATGAAGAATAGATAATAGGTTAAAAATAAGTTTGTACAATTCAAAAATCTTGGATCATCAGGATAACTAGGGTCAAACTAAGTGATAATCAATTAGACATAAATAGATATATGTACGTGAGAATTTTAGGAAGTGGGAAGGTCTACGATAGAAAGATATATCTTTTGAGCCACATTTTCCAGATGTATAGTATTGAGATTCTAGATATTTACTTTTAGTATCTATATTAGGTCAAAAATATTTGTGTAATTTATATTCATTGTTATTAATTTTTATTAAGTGTATTTGCATTCATATTCAATTCTTTAGCATTGATATCTTACAACATAACAAATATGCACTAATTCTAGATCATTGTATGAATTAAGTTATCATTTTTAGAGAAAACTCAAAGCAAAACAACAAGTCATTTTGTGAAATTTAGTAAGTTATTGAAATGAGAGTCTATAAATAAAATAACCCTTGAGACTCAAGGCACAAGAGATGTAAGGCATTCAAAGAGTTCAACATTATCTTTTAACCATTAATTTTTAAGCTATTTAATTATAATGGGTATGAAATATTTGATTGTTTAAATGGAAGGACATCATCCCAGAAATAATTCAAACTAATTTTAAAAGGTGGAAAATGAAAACTCTCACGTATTATAAATAATAATAAAACATTTTGACTTATTTCTTGCAAAATTGTGGAAAATGTCAACTTTCAAAATTATTGATCTTATTTATTTCATACAAAAATTCCATTTCAAAAGTATTATTTTTCTAAACATACTTTGATTAGGGGTAATAAAAATGTGATGGTTATCCAATAAACATTTCCCTTCAAAAGTTGTGTCAATGATATTTAAAGATTGGATCATCAAAGAGTAAATATATTACTATAATCATTCATAAAATATTTTTGCAATCTTTAGAAATTTTGTTTAAGTCCATGTATTTTATTTTCTTTTCATTCCACATGGAATTCAAAAACTTTGCACTATATTTTATGGTTAAAAAGCATAGATATGTTCATATGTCCAAAATATTTAACCCCTTCAACTTTCAAGGAGTTCAATCACATCCTATATATTAAAATCTATAAATTTTTGAAGAGCAACATGTTGTTTAATTTTATTTTATTTTAATGAAGTGTATGCTTTACTCTTGTCTTGTCACCTTAAGTACAACTATCTTTAAAACTTTTCATTATGGAAGTGTTGGATGATTGTATACCCTTCAACTTGAAAATAAGAGCATCCCTTCAAATTTGATCACTTTTGGGAGGTGAAGGATAATAATAAACACTAATATGTAAGGAACTAGATAACACATGTTGAAAAATGCATACACATTTATCAAGGAAGTTACTACTACAAAATTTGATTAAATTTTGCTTTCAATAATTTTTGAATTAATATTGATACTTTGTTATATATCTCCTTATTTGGCACATGTTCGGAATATATTGGAAAAAGTTTTGGAGCTTGGGTTTTCACTAAGGAATGACATTCACATAAAAAATGTTCAGGGATTCCAATAAAAATTCTATTTAATACACATATACAATGATGATTGCATTCCATGAGAAATAATTTGATAAAAATTCAATAAATTATTTAGTTTTAGAGGAAACCAAATTCTTTATGTTGAATTTTTTATTTCTTCATTTGTTGGGATAATGTTGGAAAAGGAGGTTTAATTTAGATTTATAAATAACAACTACCATTGCTTACAAATCTACAAGCTTATTTTATTCATGTTCAACAATGATTTTGGTCCATGAATTACATCCCATTTAGGATTTTATCAAAAAAAAATGGATTTTTTATATGCTTGAACAAATTTTGTGTACATGCCTATCTAAGTTATGACATCTAAATTAAATATTCCACACTTTTTTATTAAATTTTATTCATTCTAAAAAAACTATTAATTTCTATTTGACTTATCAAAATGAAGAAAAAAGTATGGGGGCTATGGATAGTATGAATGATTGAAGGAGATTTGAAAAGAACCAAAGAACCAAAGGAGATTTAAGCATTGTGATAAGAATCCAAAAAATAAGAGATTGCAGAAATTCAGCCAATTCTAAAAATTGAACCTAAGAATTTGCTATTTGGGAAAAATTCACCCCCAAAAAATATCATCTTTTTAAAGTAGAATAATAATGAAGAAACATGACAAGATTTAAGACTAAAAACTCTTCTAACTAAATTTACTCTCTTATATATACATTGTATTTAATCAATAACCATGTCTACCTTACATATCATCAAGTTGGAATAAAACTACAATTCCACCTTACATCTCCCTAATTTGGCAAAACATTACTCATATGATCCTTACATGACCTCACATTATACTAAAATATTGTTCTCCAATATAATAGAACATAATAAGAAACAATGAAACACTAATTAACAATGAACATTGTTGAGTGAAGAGCTATGATGTAGATGTAGACCAATTTTCATTCCTCCCTGAATTAGTTTTTCTTGTACCACTTGTCTTCACAAGAAAAGGTGAGATATTTATTGGTAATTGAAAAGTCATAGAAGTGCCAAGAAATACACCTCTTATTTTTTCTAATCTCTCAACTATCTCCATCATATTTGGACATTGTTGAGGTAGCTCACTTCTCCAAAGCAACCCTACTTGTATTAACTGACTAAGGCATACCAATACCTTTGATATCTTTGTTTCATTAGCATCACTAACTAGGTTATTATCCACAACTTCTTTAATTTTATTTGTAAAATTCATACCTACCCACTTTTGAAGATTGATTTGATCACCTTCTATGAAAATGTCATTTGTTGGTTTCCTCCTTGTCAACAACTCTAAAAGTATAATGCCATAGCTATATACATCTCCTCTTGTTGAAATATTTCCACCCATTCCATATTCTATAATACAATACAATGTTGATATATTCTCATGCCATTTTAAGTATTCATACAAAATAGAAAAATAAACTATTGATAACATTTTTTCTAATAGTACAGCATCTATACCTGGTGCAATGTAGCCAATGGATCCTTTGAGTGCATTTGTAGAAGTCAATGAATCCATTGAATTTCCAGATATTAGTTTGGCAATGCCAAAGTCTGCTATATATGGAGTCATGTCATCCCTTAATAACACATTATTATGTTTGAAGTCACAATGAATCACTTTCACAAAACAGTGATGATGCAGATATACAATACCATGTGATATCTCCATTGCTATTTTTAATCAATCCTTCAAGTTTAATCTGCATTCTTCTTCTCCTTGAGGATATAGCCATGTTTCCAAACTTCCATTTGACATGGCTGGAAGAATCAATGCTTTAAAATCAGGGGTGGAACAAGCTAAAATGATTTTGATCACATTGCGGTGCCTGACTCTTATTAATGCATTGCATTCTTTGATAAAAATTTTGTGAGCATTCTCATCTTGAAATTGAGAACTTTAACACCAATATTTGTGCCACTATTTAAAAACCCTCTATAGATAGATCCAAAACTGCCAACTCCTAAGAGATTGGTTTGGCTAAACCCCCTAGTTGCCTCTACAAGATCTTCAAATGAAATTATTGGTGGCCCTACATTGAGGTCAACCATTTTCTGACTTGTGTGTCTTATTCTATATGAATATACTAACAATAATAAAGACATGATGAAGATTGAAATGTCAATCACAACTGGTACCATTACCTTTTTGGAGACATAAAATTGTTTGTGTTTGGAATGAAAGTAGGGCTGCAAATTTATCCATTAGCCACAAAGACCAATGTTTCCCATAACTGCAGACTCATCAAGTGTTGTAAAAACTCCTCCCTTTGGAACTTCCCATGTTAAATTGTTTGAAGAAAGATTGATATGTTGAAGCATTTCCATCTCTTGGAAAGCCATTGGGATTGCACTAGACAAATTATTTCTAGAAAGATCAATGTCCTCAAGATTTTTTAGATGAGTGAGTGATGCTTGTATCGGGCCATCAAAGGAATTCCAAGACAGATTCAAATATTGTAATTCTGTGCAGCTTGACAATGTGGCTAGAATTTCACCTAAGAAGTTATTGAAAGACACATCTATAACTTGGAACATTACCATTTTTCTCATCGCTAAAAGAGAACCTTATAGCAAATTGTTGGAAATGTTAAAATAGAACTGAAGATTCGGAAGACCTGCAACTTCTGGAGGTATGTTTCCTATAAATTGGTTGTAAGAGAAGTCTACCACTTCCAAATTTTGGCATCTCCCTAAGCTGGTGGGTATTTCCCCTAAAAATTGATTGTGATCAATAAAAAGATATCTTAACTAAGGAAGATCCCAAAGACTATCTGGAATTTTCCCTGAAAGCATGTCTTGAGGAAGAAACAACAAAATATAAATAAAGTTTCGCTGTTGTCTTTTACGAAATCATTTTGCGTTTATCTTGGTTTGTCAAAATAAATTTGGAAAATATTATTTATGCTATGGAATATAGTTAAAGCCAAAATATAAAATATAAAAGTAAAATCATCTCTTTCCTGTGGTGCGCATGGATTGCAGTTAAAAGCAAAAGATAAATATATAACTTTAGCTTATAAAAGATAAATATGGAATACACACTTAGATCATTTAGTTAAAAAAGTTGAGAGGCACTTGTCTTGCATTGAAGTCTGGCTGTAGCACTCACAATAATTCGTGGCTTTTATAATTGACCGCAATAATGCTTACCTTTTTTAAAGGCTATCGTATGTGTTAATAATTCATGCTTGCCATTTAGTTTGTCAAAATCAAGTTGGAAAATAAATATACAACTTTGGATCTTTCTTGGAAAACAAAAGTAAATATACAACTTTGGCTATTTGGCTTGTAAAAAGTTGAGGAACCATGTACAAACGTTTTAAGTGGTAGGATCCATTTTTCAATACACCAATTTTTTGGTTCAGTGGGTATATTTTTAATGTTAATAATTGTAAAAAGTTAATGATTTTTTTTAAAGAGTTATAGTTAAAATATATATAATGAAATAAAATTTGGAGAAGTTTGATGATGATAAGTTTAACAATTTATAAGATCTAAAAAAGTATATATAGAAAGTCAATTAAAGTCAAGTTACTATGAGAATGGTTTGGTAAAGTGTTTTGGAATTTATGGATTTTGAATTAAGAATGAAACATAAATTGAATTCAAAGTATTATTCAAGAATATTCTTTCAAATGAAGATATGGTGGTTAATATTCTGTCATTCAAAAGTGAAAGTTCTACGTCATATGTAAGTGGGCTCAGTATAGTTGGTTTCAAGCTCTTCACCCAAGTTCAACCCTTAACACATAAGACCCACACTTTATATTAATGATTCAAATGGAAGATGCAGCCCACCTGATGGTGTAAAAGTACATTATTATTGCATTATATGAAGAGTTTAAAGTACATGTTTTTAAACAAAAATAATAGTATGAAGATATATTATACTTGAAATATTTGATGCAAAAAATAATTACTCTCAAATAATTTGACATTTCAAGCAAGTAGCTTAGCATATTACTTTAATAAGAAAAATCAATTTTGATGTTTTTAGTTGTTAAAAATAACTTTATAGACTTATTATATCATCATTCATTATATACTTCATAATTATTTCTCTATTTCTCGTCAAGAAAGAATTCAAGTTAGAATCAATTAGAAAACCATTTAGTGGAACTACATAGTTTGGTGCAACTCTAACTTCCAGTATATATCCACAATTATTAAGCATTGAAATCTAGTTGAACACCTCTATTTGTGTGTCGTGATATTTTACTCTCCATAAACATGAAAGCATAAATGAATTAGTCTTCAAGATCTGTGTAAGATAATCAAAGAATTTGTAAGCTAAAAAACCTTCCCAGTTGAGGTGGAATTTGGGGATGGACATTGTGATCCCAGAGAGCAAGTGCTAAGGAAAGAGAGTGATGAGACCAAATAATGTTTTATTATATCTATGAAATAACATTATTTTTCCTTGCATAAGTAGTGGGCCTAAGTGTAATTTCTAAACTTATGGTTTATTTACACGAGATATAAAAACTATGTCTTGGTTATTTCTTTAGAAATCATTGTTATCTTCTTTGTGAACTATTATTACTAATTCTTGAGGAAATATGTTAATGTGTGTATATGAAACCAATAATGAGGAATATTAGACCTTGAGCATATAAGATACCAATCAAGGATCACATTTGAGGTACATCACAATAACTTTGGAGATCACCTTCATCACCAAGCTCTTGAGATGATCAACAAATCAATATTGTCTATTCTTGGGAATTGATCATTTACATAAATAGATATCTAAAAGAATGGTAATTTAATAGGATAAAATAAGTCTTAGTATGATCCCATGGCCTTAGAAGGAGATTCAGGTAGAATACCTAGCATTTTAGCCAAACTACATATTATCACATGCAAACTACATACTTCATTAGACTTACTAAGGACTCATTAGAATTGCTATGGACTTCCTTAAACTTGATATGAACTTCATCAAGGTTTCTACATACTTCGACAGAACAACAAAGGACTCATTTGGAAAGCATTTCTAAGCCATTTTAATGATTGCTTGGTCTAATATAAGATGACCAAGATGATTTTTAGATGTCACAAGAATGCTTATATATATATATATATATATATATATATATATTATTGGAATAAAATTTTCTAAATTATACAAATCATTTAAAATTTATAAATGGAAAGTCTATATATATATATATATATATATATATATATATATAGACTTTCCATTTATAAATTTTAAATGATTTGTATAATTTAGAAAATTTTATTCCAATAAAATAGCTCTCTCCATATTTTATGGTGATTGAAGCTATATTGTAATAGATTATATTCATATAATAAATGTGTCTCTCTATATTTTGTAGAGATTAAGATAGTCTAGAATATTTAGGTTCTTACTCCTAAATAAGGCATTGGTTAGAATCATAAAATTATAAATTCAACCTCCCACACCATTGAAGAATATAAATCAATATATTTCTCTCTCCACTATTTTGAATAATTCATTATGAAGTTCTTGGTATAAAAGCTTGTGATTATGATTAAAACCATCTTCTAAAGAATGAGCTAGCTATTCATTCTAAGGAAGATGGATCAATGTGTTTATGTTTACATATTTGTTATCTAATTATATATTTATTTTGAATTATTGTCTTTTCCTTGTGTCATGCAAACAGTCTTTTTTTATATAGTTTGTTGGGCACTTGCAGATCTTTTCCTTGTTTATAATTTTTTTCAATTTAGTAATTTAATTTATGTAAAGTTTGATTTAATTTCATGCATGTGATTTAATTTTTGTAAGAGTGCTTTTCAATTCTGCAAATGTGGATTTTGGTAGAAGGGATCATTTACCAGAGATCTATTTCTTCTACTATATATATTTTTTATACATCAACCCTAAATTTACATTATTTAATGAAGGGGATTGATAACCTCCATCATTTTGACATCATTTTCAGGGACCATGGTATTATTAGGAGATTCAAAATTTTATAAGAGAATTGTCTAGTGGTAGGAGATAAACAAAGTTCCTAGTGAGAGAGAATGTCTCTTTGTAAATTTTGTGATAGGATATACTTAGTTGATAGTTCCTTTAAAATTTAATTTTCTAAAAAATAGATTAGTACTTATTTTTATGCAAACATAGATTAGAATTTATTTTTTTATGCATTAAGAATTTAGATTAAAATTCTAAAAATAAAATGCCCATATTATATTAACACTACTATGTAGGAAATAATAATTGCTAACATCATGAAAAAATATTTAGATGTTGGCGCACATTTAAAAAAATTAATGCAAAAGATGGAGAAAATTAGCTAGTTGTATGATTTTTTATAGTCATTTTTCACAAAGAGGAATTTGGAATAGATGTTCCTATATTTGATGTGAATGTTTGAGGGATGATATGCTTTTGAATATTAGTTGGGATCAAATACATGTGGTGATGAAACCTGTAAAAATATAATCGTGCCTTTCCAAAAACTGCGTATAATGAATCATGTATCTTTTTAGATGGGTTGATTCTAAAAAAATTGCATATGAATTTTAGTTTTTCTAAGAAATAGGTGTAAATTTCTACTAAATTGGTCTCTGTCTATGTTAAGATGGATCATCATAGATCATGTTGCATGCCTACATGTATGCAACAAATATGGTGGATTTATGATTTTACATGGTGTAAAAATGCATTTTATATTTTTAACTATTCAATGTTATAGATTTGTTGGTTATCACATTAGTTTTTTATTTTTTGTTTGGCCTAAAAAATAAAAAACCAAAACAATGATAGTTTTCAATAAGACAAGATTGCACATGTTAGTTTTTGATAAGTGTGTGGAATTTTAGATTGTGTTTAAGGAGATATTTTAACCATTTAATTAATCCCTATTTTGAATGTGTTGATAATAAAAATTAATTATTTCCAAGGAAATATAAAATGGCAAAAAAATTAATCTTTTTCTTCAGTGTTAAAGGATTTTATGAATAAAAAGAGGGTAATTTGGTATTGGCTTTGAGGGGTGCTACCCCTCGAACCTACCCTATATCATAATAGGGAGTGTGCATGGGGAATTTCCCCTTGACCCTACTGGGGGTTATCACCTCCAGACCCCCACTTCTTTATTTTCAAATAATAATAAAAAATGTTAAAGATTTTATGTTGTTGATTTCTTAATTTTACATGTTGAAATAAGCTCATGTATTAGCATTTTTTATTGCTTTTTGGCATGCCAAGTTCTTGAAGATTAATACATAGAGTTTGTTTTTGTATGGTGAAGCTTGAATATTTTATTTGAAGCCCAAGAAGACAATGGCCACCAAATATTTTAGATATGTTTTCCTACACTCTATTTTAAATTTTTTTTTTGGAATTTTGCCACACTGTGCATTACCATCTAAGGTATGTTATTTTTTTAGAATGTTTTTATCCATTGTTAGCTAGGAATTTTTTAAGGTCTAACATTACTTCCTATGCATATCACAATTCGTGTATCCTACTCAGCTCTTAAATGAAAGACTTGATGACATTTCTTTCCATACAATTCCACCTATATTCAAAAATTAGTTAAATTTATATACACCAATACTAATAAGAGAATTTATTTGAGGAATTTATTTGATCCACAATAATAATTTCATTACAAATAATACTAATTTATGAACCATCAACCATTCTTAAGTAGGTTATAATTTATTTCTTTATAATATGGTTGAATTTTCTTATGTATCATTTAAATCATTGGAATTAATACATTATTTGGTATTATTGATATTATGTTTGTCTAGAAATATTTTGTTTCAGGTTTTTACATGATGAACTCATGTTGTGGAGCTAGTCTATGGTATATCATCATGAGATATCTCTAAAAAATGTTGGGGACAATATTAGCATATATCTATCATGGATTAATAGTGAAAGAATGTCAACAATTATGTTACACATATAGAAATTCAACCATACATATGAAGTAGTAAAATAATGTCACACTGTCTATTGTTAGCATTTTCCAAGTCATCATTTCTCAAAAATTTCAAAAAACAAAAACAACAATGAAAATGCTTGGGCATTGTTGATGGTCTTGGTTTGGAAACTAGCTTGTTGATAGGCCAAGTATTAGAAAATGAGTCTTGATTGGAAAAACTCCTTGTTATCCAATCAAAGGTAAAAAAATGATAATAAAATTTGAAAACTAGCAAATGGATGCTTTTCCCATAAGCAATAAATACTTGGTTGCTTACTTTTGTGCTCTCACTTTCAACATAGTTTAGACTATCATGTTTCAAAAATTTTCACAAATATTTTCTATTTGGTTGACATTAAGAAAGGAAAGGAGAATTGAAGATATGCCAAGGTAATTTTTTTTTTTTCACTTTTGAATTTACTTGTATGTTTTGTTATTACATGAAGATCCACATTTTTCATTACTTGTAAATGTTTCAGTGTGGGGGAGAAGAAAAATGAGCCAACATCTACACTTTGAAATCTCCCCACACTTAATTCCTTTGTCATGCACGACATTAGGTTTGGGGGAGAATAGCCTCAAAAGATAAGGAATTGGGCTTATTAAAAAACAAGTTAATGAAAATATATTTTTATTTTGAAAATGGTATATAGTTTTCAAGATTATTGTTTAAGAATTACAAGAAATAAGATTTACTTCTTAGTTTATGTCAAAATTTGTTTTGTGGTAAAAAGTAATCTGTGTAAGCACAATAGGAAATTTTCAACATAAGAATCTGCTCTCGTATCATTTAAACTTAAACTATAAAAAAAAGGGAGCAGCATGAGAATTCCACACAAGAACCTTTGTCAAAGAGCAACTTTTACCTGAGGAATTCAAAAATATTTTAAAAGTTAATTTTCATTAGACTTGTAAAAATAAAATCCATTTGGAAAACTCATTTAAAATATGAGAAAAAAAATCTAACTCATGCATATGTACCTCAAGAAGGTTATAACAAACATGATTGTTCAGATAAAAATCATAGCATGCATGAGGACATGCATGAGATTAGGTGTGGGAGAAATGATGAGACCATAGAATGTCTCATTATATCCATCAAATAACATCCTTTTTCCTTACATAAGAAGTAGATCTAAGTTTAGTTTCTAAATTTATGGTTTATTTATAATGAAAAATAACAACTATGTCATGGTTATTTCTTTAGAAATCATAGTCATCTTCTTTGTTAACTATTATTACTAATACTTGGGGGAGAATGTTAATGTGTGTATATGCATCCCATAATGAGGAATATTAGACTTTGATCATAAGACACCAATCAAGGATCAGCTTTGAGGTATATCACAGTAGCTCTAGAGATCACATTCATCACTAAGCTCTTGAGATGATCAACAAAGAAATATTGTCTATTGTTGGAAATTGATGACTTTAATGAATAAATATCTACAATAATGTTAATATAATATGATAATATTAGTCTTTGTATGACCTCATGGCCTTAGAAGGATATTTTGGTAGAATACCTAATGGTTTAAGCAAGCTACAAACTTCCACATGTGAGCTACAAACTTCATCAGGATTTCAATGAACTTCAACATAACCACTAAAGACTCATTTATAAATCATTTTTTAAATATTTTAATGATTTATTAGTCCATTATAAGATGACCAAGATCATTTCCATCTATGAAAATAATGCTTATATAGATTTCTATATATAGACTTTTTATTTATAGATAATATATAAATGTAAATTTGTATAATTTAAAGAATTTTATTCTAATAAAAGAACTCTCCCCATAGCCCCAAGGGTTAGATCAAGTGGATAGGTTTAAAAAAAATTGATCTCTTAGGTGTTGAGTTCAATTCATGTCAGACACCTTGCGATGCACTTTGGCTTAGGGGCAAATGCTAGCCTATAATTTAAAATAGCCATGTGAATACCTTGAGGTAGGGGTCAAACTTCTCTATGTATTCTATGTAGGTCATAGTGGGGAGATTCAGATGTGGATCATTTGAAGCACATTATAGACCCAAGCCCACCCCACCAAGCTTCTATTGTAGATTAAATTTTTAAGCCCCAAGGGTTAGCTCAAGTGGATAGGATCAATGACTTTGACCACCTAGGTCTCAAGTTCAATTCCTAGTGATCACCCTGTGATGTGTCATGGTTTAGGGTCAAACCCTAACCTATAATCTAAAGTGGCCATGGGGATACCTTAAGGTAGGGGTCTAACTTCTCCATGTGTTCCACATGGATCACAGTAGAGTGATTTAGATGTAGATCATTTGATGGACATTACAAACCTAGACCCACCCTGACCAAGATTTAGTTATAGACTAAATTTTAGCCCCAAGGGTTAGCTTGAGTGGATAGGATCAATGAATTAGGTTGCCTAGGTCTTGAGTTCAATTCTTACTAGACACCCTATGATGCATCATGGTTTACGGGTAGATGTTAACCCTAAGAACTAGGAGTAATTCATCCTTCGTTAATGGAAAGTCTTTTTCAAATTCTTGGATATAAAAAAATAACTCTCTACATATTTTGTGGCAATTGAAGATATGTTGTAATAAATTAGATTCCTATAATAAATGTCTCACATATTTTATGGAGATTGAGATAGGCTAGAATACTTAGGTTTTTACTCCTGAATAAGGCATTGGTTGGAAGTGTGAGATTATAAATGCAACCTCCCACACCATTGAAGAAGATTAATCAATATATTTATCTTTCCATTATTCTAAATAATTTATTTTGATGTTCATGGTATAAGAAATTATGATTCTAATTAAAATATTCTTCTAAGAAATGAGATGACCACAAATTCCAAGGAAAATTGATCAATTTGTTTATGTTTACTTCTTTGTTATGTAGTTATCCATTTATTGTGATTTTTTGTCTTTTTCTTTTGTGTCATGTAAACATTGATTTTTTTATTTGGTTTGTTGTGAACCTGCAGGTATTTTCTTTTATTATCATTTTTTTCCAATTTTGTAATTTACTTTCTTGCAATTTTTATTTAATTTCATGCATGTGTGATTTAATTTCTATAAGAGTGATTTTCATTTTCTGCAAGTGTGGATTTTTATAAAAAGGGACAGTTTACCAAAGATCTATTTCTTCTATTTCATGTTCTATGAATGTGGGACTACAACTATAAAAAAACTAATAGAGAAGGCTAGCTCTTCTCTAATCAAATGCATAAATAAAATCTTACTTAGTGAAAGGGGGAAGATTAAAAAAAATATGATGCACTAAAATAGAATGATTTATTCCTCTATCTAAAAACAACATAAATCCAAATCAAATATGCAAAATGGAATATATTGGTACAATACATCAAATAAAATGGTATATTAAATGATATTAAATGATAACATATCATGTAAAATTATCAATAGTAGTCAAATATATCACAATTATAACCAATATTTAAATTTAAGTTTGGTAGTGTGAAAGATCACATTACAAAGATTTTATAATTAGATTTTATTTTATTCAAATATATCAAAAAATTGGAAAAATATTCTATCAAAAAGTGGGGATGGTGAAATACATCACATGTATAGTGTTATTATAGTGTTATTATGTGATTTTTTTATACTTAATAAAATATTTGAAAGTGTGGCTTATTAATGTAAATATATAAAATATTAGTGTATTTATGGACAAGTATACATGAAAAAAATAAAATAATTTATTTTATTAAATATAAATTATTATTATGCAAATAATTATTCTAAATTTAAATATTTATTTGAATACTATACATATTTAATTAAATTGTTGTATTTTAAAATTACATGAAAATTAAAATCTAAATTTTACTCAAATATTTTACAATTCATATTTCTAATAAATTTCATCTAAATAAAATATAATATTTTATAATAATTTTTTATTCCTTTTAAAAGTTATAATAAAAAATATTATTTGAAATTATTAAAAAAAATTATTAAAGAATATAAAGGAGTAAAGAAAGTAAATTTGAATAGATTATTTTTCCATATTATTAAAATATCAATCATGTAAAAATATAAAATGTACACCATCAATAGTGTAGTGGATAACTTAGAATTCATACACTAAGAGTTTGAATAGGAACTTACTAATACATTAAAAATTGCCAAATTTTATAATATAAAACCTATACATTGAAAGTGTTGAGGAAAATATAATTTTTTATTAAAAAAGTATTTACAACATGAAATATTTATAAAATTATTAACTTATTAGAAAAAATATGCATGTTTTGAGAATATGTAGTGGATAAGGATTAACTATGAATGAATTAGCATAAGTAAAATCTATAAAATGACTATGAAATTCAGAAGTTGTAGATGCAATAAATGTTGTGATTGTTATTGTCCAAATTATTCCAATGAACTAAATTTTGGTTAACAATTCTTCCTTCAAAATAATTGTGATGACACTAAAATTTGAAAAGAACTGTTTTCTACCCTAACTCCCCCTACCTTAATCATATAAGATACACAACTAAGATTTATCATGCTCAAGGGAAAAAATAACATTAATATATTTATACAAGGTAAAAAAAATTAAGGATTATATATCGAATTAGATTAATAAGGCCAAATTATTTGGGATTTCATATGGAGTCTCTCCACATTGATGTAAAGAGGAAATAATTTAGATCTTCAAGCATTATGATATTGATATAAGTACAATAAGACCATTGAATGGATATATTTGAATCTAAAAAATGAAAATTTAATTTTTATTTATAGATTGTTACATTTAAATTGATTTAGTTATGTTTTTGGTATGGAAAAGCTAACAACTTAGTCTATGGATCTTAAGATGCTTTAATTTTTTATTATCTTTTTAGTTTTTTTAAAAATCACTTGAACCTAGTTTAAACTATGCTTGTTGAAATTATGTTGTTTGTTATATTTTTAAATTATTTATAAATTTTATGGAAGAAGAAAACTTTCATTTAAGTAATATTATTTCCCATATTAAGAAGTGTAAGTTAAAATAGCATTTGAAAGTGGTGGTGGAGTGTAATTTTTGTGAATGTGTTCATTAAACCAATTGATTTTAAATTTTAAATTTATTTCATTGTTATAGAGTATATTTTCTTCTCACTTGAAAAAGGTAATTGAAAAATTGTAATTTCTTATTGATGCATTGGAGTTTGAATCCCTCGTTTTAATTTTTTGACCCTGATTATTGTAACTAGATTGAATTCATATATAACCTTTCATTAAGGAAATTGAAGAGAAGGTGATATAATTTATAATTAATATGAAACTCTTTAATTGGTGAAACTATTAATAGACAAATCTAAGATAAATTCCTTGAGATTGATACATATAAATATTTTTCATATATATATGTATTTATATATGTTTATATTATAGGTTAAGAGTAACATATATTTTTCATCATTTACATCATGAAAATAATTATAGATCTAAAAAATTATACTTGAAGAGGGTGTAAAAAAATAGATTTAAAAAAGTATGGAAAAACAAAACTCATAAAAGGTATATCACAAAGAGTAGTCCAACAGAATATTATTGTAGATTAAATATAGAAAAGTGACAAGAAATCAAAAGTCATGTTAGTCAAGGCATATCATGTTGTCAATTTTAATAAAAATAGTTAAATTAATTATATAAATGTGAATATAGAATAATTATGTTAATGTGCATATCAAATGAGCATGGCATGTGCATAGTTTAATGAATAATGTAGAATTTCTACATAAAAATAAATGGTAGAGGTTTAAAATTATATAAAATTATAATTGAAATTTATACATACATTTAAGTGCTTATTGTATAAATCTATATCTTTAAATATTTTACTATTAATTTTCTTAATAAGTTTATATAACCATCTTAATCAAAATAGATTTACAAAAGTGAGAGAAAATTTTATTAATAGTGAAATGCACTACAAATATATTACTATTACATAAACTTTGTTATTCTTGAAAATAATAGTCAAAAGTAATGTTTATTATTTAAAAAGCTAAAATGTTAGTTTATAGCAAATATTCACATTACATTTGAGATTAATTTTCTTCTAAGTTTTATTTTTTTACCATTTATGCAAATAATTATTATAAATTTAAATAATATCTTAATATTAAATAAGATAAGTATCATTTGTTAATTAATTAAACTATTTATATTTAAAAAACTATGTTGCTATAATGAAATATAAAATTTAAAATTGAAATCTATTTATTAATGGTGAAATGCACTACAAATATATTACTATTACATAAAATTTGTTATTATTGAAAATAATAGTCAAAAGCAAAGTTTATTATTGAAAAAGCTAAATTGTTGGTTTATCACAAATATTCACATTACATTTGAGATTAATTTTCTTCTAAGTTTTATTTTTTACCATTTATGCAAATAATTATTATAAATTTAAATAATATCTTAATATTAAACATATTTAATTAAATTATTTATATTTAAAAAACTATGTTGCTGTAATCAAACATAAAATTTAAAATTGAAATCTATTTAGACAGTAGATTTGAAAAACTTTAATTTCAAAAATCTCTTATATTTTGTTTACGATTAAATATAATTTTTTTTCTTTTGAAAGTTATAATAGTTTATTTTGAATGATTAAAATAAATGGTTAAAGCTCATAAGAATGAATAAATAAATAAAATTGTTGACAGTATTTTCACAATCCATGTAGATTATAAGAATGTTCTTGAATATAATTGTGTGATATTTTTTAGATCAGCGTTTTGGATCATACTCAAGTGATCGATTATTAAGAAGAGAACATAATGATAGATGAATTGCATATTTAAGTCTTAAATAAATTTGGAAGATTCCCGGATGAACTAAATCCCTATTTTTTAAAATAAAATATTACAATAAAAATCTATAGTTAAGAAAGAAATACAATAAAAATATAAATATCAATAATTAACAATTAAAATCTAAATTATATTAAGATGACAAAGGGAAAATAATTAATATTAAAGTAAAAATATTAAAAATAATAATTACAATGATGATAAAAAAATAACTTATATAAGATGAAACTAAAAATTTTAAATTCATATTAATTTTTTGACAAGAAAAAAATTACATACAAACACATTTTTAAAATGATGTTAATGACTAGATAATTTGTATAAATAAGTATTAACTTATTAAGTAACAACAATCAATTAAAACTACTAATTAATCAAAAATTTATATATGATCAAATCTTAAATGAAAATTAAAAATTAATATAATAAAATAGAATAACATAAAAAAATTTAAATGATGTAAAATAAAAATAATAATGAATGTAACACAAAAAAAAGATATCAAGAACCTACTCCTGTTAAAAATTAAAACCAAACTATGAACCTAAATCTATAAAAAAAAGTTTCAAAATATTAATTCAATATATTAATATCACAGTTGATAATGATAAGTTTTAATTTATAAATAATTATACCAATTTGGTTCTGAAGGAGGAAACAAGAGGTTTGCCAATTATGATTTATATAAAGGTAAACTAATGGTTTTCAATCATGGTTTATACTTAAGCCCCCATTTAAGAATTCCATCTGGTGGTGATAAAATATTTGAGTTTCCTTTAAATATTTCAAATTGGCATTTACTAAAATCACAAGTAGAAGAGGATAAGAGCAAATATGCATAACCAGGGCAAGCAACAAGCCTTCCAATAACCTAAATTTGATGATGTCATGCGAAAATTGTTAGTTTTATGATCAGATTTAAAACAATCAGAAAATGCAACACAATGAACAATGAACACAACAATATAACCTGGGAAAACCCTCCAACTTGAAGGGAAAAATCTCAGCAACAATATATCTCTTATATATTGAATAATAAGCATAGCAATCTACTTTTCAATGAATTATCTTTCTTATTCTTGAACAATGAGAAATCACTCTATATATATACAAGTGAGAGGAAAGAGACACATCTCTTCAATTTCCCTGTCGGCCTCCACCAAACAAATTATGTCTTAAATAATACAATAAGTTGGGCTGGAAGTGTGAGCCCGACGCTGCTCCTACAACATCAACACTCCCTCTCAACTAGGGAGGATACTTCTAGTTGCATAAGACATATCACCTCATCGTGATGTCAACCATAATGGCTACAACAATGCATAGTATGTACAAGTGTTCATCACTTTACATGATATCCACCATGGTTCTTCTAGAGAGTGGAATCAAGGGATTTCATCTTGAACTTCTCTCACAGAGAAGAACTTGTTATCAAGGGATTTCACCTCGAACTTCTCTCACAGAGAAAAAACTCGTTATCAAGGGATTTCACCTCAAACTTCTCTCACAAAGAAGAACTCATTTATCAAGGGATTTCACCTCAAACTTCTCTCACATAGAAGAACTCATTCATCAAGGGATTTCACCTCGAACTTCTCTCACATAGAAGAACTCATTTATCAAGGGATTTCACCTCGAACTTCTCTCACATAGAAGAACTCATTTATCAAGGGATTTCACCTCGAACTTCTCTCACAGAGAAGAACTCATTATCAAGGGATTTCACCTCGAACTTCTCTCACATAGAAGAACTCATTTATCAAGGGATTTCACCTCGAACTTCTCTCACAGAGAAGAACTCATTATCAAGGGATTTCACCTCGAACTTCTCTCACATAGAAGAACTCATTTATCAAGGGATTTCACCTCGAACTTCTCTCAAAGAGAAGAACTCATTATCATAGCTTTGGTGGCTTCTACAATAGATCTATTCTTCCTTTCTGCAACACCATTCTGTTGAGAATTGTAAGGGACACAGAACTCCCTCTTAATCCCTGCTTCAATGCAAAAGTTATGGAATTCTTTAGAGGTGTACTCCCCTCCATTTTCAGATCTCAAAGCTTTGATTCTCTTCCTAGATAAGTTCTCTACTTGAGTTTTAAACTCTTTGAACCTCTCAAGTACTTCTTTAGATTCCATGGCACAACCTTTGCAGGTACCTTCATGCCCTAGTTGAATTTTGGAAGAGTCGTGACCATCTTCTCCATGATAGGTAGAGCCCGAAATTGTAGGTGAGCCAATATTCGATGTCAAAGATTACACAAGCTTGAAGAATCATGTACTAATGCCTAAAGTGGACAAGTGATTAGCCTATAGAGGCTCTCATGTCTAACTCCAATTATAGGCACGGTGAGGCAGCTAGAGACAGAAATAGATGGTGATAAATTCCAATACTCCCCTTAATCACAACTACTGCTATCTATGATGCACAATAGATCTCTATTCAGTGCTGTGAAACTCTTAGTTATTGAATGCCATTCTATGACCATTAATACAACTTCTCGATGGCTATGCTACCATCTCACAACACGTTTGATCGTTTACATCCTTCTTCAATACACAACTACTCGTCTCTTTTCAATGCCTTCACTGCTTTCACACTTATGTGGGTTGCTACCACATCAACATACCTTCTATTATTCCCATGAGGTCCTTAGCTTTAGTTATCACCAACCTCAATCTTTTCCATGCTTTAGAATGGTGGTAGGCTCCATTGATTGTCGAAACAATCCTGCAAGGAGCTTATGAAGCCATACTGCTTCTTGAGCTGCCATACAAGCTGCAATATACTCTCCCTCTACTGAACTCAATGTTATAGATGACTACTCCCTGCTTTTATAGTAATTCTTGATGAGGACCTCTTTTATTTGAGATTTTAAGCCCAGTGGAGGCTCTAGTAAACCACCAAAGAAGAAAGGCTTACACATTCCATTCCACATGGTAGCCACATACTTGTCATTTATCATCATGTTTTGACGAACAACGACGTGGCAGCGATGCGACAAAGCCACATCCTCGCGGGGAGTCGATCAGGTAGTCCATTAGTTCTACGTACTCAGTGGCATGTTTCTGGTGATCGGGATCATTTAACTCCAACGCCAGTAAATTCCTCAGTATCACCTCGATGTAAGTATTTAAAATTATTATCTGGGGAAGAAATAGCGTGTCGAAATCCCTGTCGAAACTGATCTTGCCCAACCCTTTAACTAACACGTAGGGGGGCTTGCGCACCAATCAGGCCTCTCACCACCTGCAGCCAATGCTGCCATTCTATTCCTTGATGAAGGTCTCTGAGTCTTAATTGACTCCTCTCCCTCCCCTACATCAGCTTTCCCACAAGGCCTGGAAATCGGTACAGTTTCAGGCAAACTAGAAGAAGAGGAATTCCAATCAGGGCTCGCACAATTCAAGGTACTGGTAGGAGATCCAGGAGCCCTTTTCACCTCTGGGGAAGAGGCAGAGCATCTGTCAATCTGATGGAGAAAAGAATGGTCCAACAACTGTTCAGCGGTCCACCTCTTCCTGGGATCTCTACGGAAGCATTTCTCTAGAAAAATCCCAGTCTTGAGATGAAAGACACTTGGGCAAGTCTGGCAATTCGTCTGTGCAACCGATGTGGTACATGGCTGTGAGGGGATTCAAAACGTTGCTCCAAGGCGGCCTGCCGGTGGCCATCTCCACCACCGTGTAGCCGAGAGACCAAATATCAGAAGGCAGCCCCTACTCCAGCTGGTTGACTACTTAAGGAGCCATCCACAATGGCGTACCCCTTAAATGTTGAAGACTTAATCCCTTGTCATCCGTGATTCTGGCAGATCCAAAGTCACCAATCTTGACCACGCCAGCAGCTCCGACAAGCACATTGTTTCCCTTTATATCGCATAGCACAATCCCCTGCCTGTGAAGGTAATCTGATCCACGAAGGATGCAACCAGTGTAGGCCCTGAAAATCAATTCGTCCAACTGTCCCCCAAATTATTCAGCAATCCTGCCACGCTACCACCAGGCATGTACTCCATCATCAAATAACACTTATCCACGCCATTCTCAATGCTGTACTACTTTCCCAAACATCGCAGAGTGTAGGCAGAATCTAAGGCCCTGAGAATGTTGTATTCGTTTTCTAAATAAGTTGAAGAAGGAAGAGAGGGATTTGGTTTTCCAGCTTCACAATGTCACATCTCACACTTGCCATTACAGGCATGATATTAGTGGACTCTTCAGCGTCGCCATTGAAACAACTTTTGAGAAAGTAGTAGAGGAATAAGGCATCTACCGTCATCATCCACACAAACTTCTGAGCGTCCTTTACTGCATCCACCTTCCAGTCGTAGAACTCCTCTAACCTGCTGCCGTATTAAGGGGTGCCATGACAGTTCATTTTTGAATGTAGAGCGCCCACGCAAAAAATGGTATGGCCCCTCTCAATAATGAGTTTTGAATGTAGACACCCCACGCAGAAATGTAGATTGACGAATAAATTTTCCATTGTTTTTGCCGTGGCCTGTTTCAAATCAAATTGTGGATAAATTATGGCAGTAACACAAGACGAGCTCTTCCAAGACTTGTCATGCGCTTTGAGCATCTTTTTTGCCTTGCTCTTTGTCTTGGCCGTGCATTCCCCGTGCATTATTAACGTGTACAGCTTGTTTCATTGCATCGATCTGCAACATTTCATTCACCACCCGCTCAGAAGGAGAGAATTTGCAAAGCAACCAAAGGATGCGAATGCCTTGTTTGGTTGCGAATTCAGACACTCTCATTATTTTCTTAGAGACTACAGGTATGCCCATGGCATGGTCAGCTATCTCAGCTCTTCCTTTTACACATCCACACAACACGTCGAGAAGACATAGCATACTCTCACAGGCGTTTCTTGTTAGTTTTACCCTGTAGTCTCTTCAACTGCTTCACTGTCATCTCCAAAACAGCACATTATTTCTTATCTCCTATCTTCTACGAACACTCAACTGGAAGCTCCAATTTGCTAAAATAGGGATAGATAGGAGATATAAAGAATACTATAGTATTGTTGCAATGACAAATCTGATCACAATCTTTTTCAAACTTTGCTCTGATATTATGTTAGTTTTATGATTAGATTTGAAACAATCAGAAAATACAACACAATGAACAATGAACACAACAATATAATTTGGGAAAACCCTCCAACTTGAAGGGAAAAATCTCAGCAACAATATATCTCTTATATATTGAATAATAAGCATAGCAATCTGCTTTTCAATGAATTATCTTTCTTATTCTTGAACAATGAGAAATCACTCTATATATATACAAGTGAGAGGAAAGAGACGCATCTCTTCAATTTCTCTGTCGGCCTCCACCAAACAAATTATGTCTTAAATAATACAATAAGTTGGGCTGGAAGTGTGAGCCCGACGCTGCTCCTACAACATCAACAAAAATAAGGGTATACAAATATATTTTCTTGAATTTACAAATAAAATTAATTAATTTCATTGCATTTTTCTTGAAATTATATGTGTGTGTGTGTGTGTATTTGAAAATTTAAACAACTTTTTTATATGATATTTTAATAAGCAATCTTTCACAATTAAAAATTTGGTGTTTTCAACGCAAAAATGATGCTTGATATTAATTGTGTGTGTGTGTGTGTGTTTTTATATATTTGAAATTTTTAAAAACTTTTTTATATGATATTTTAGTAAGTAATCTTTCACAATTAAAAATTTGGTGTTTTTAATGCAAAAATGATGCTTGGTATTAATTGAGTGTTTATATATATATATATATATATATATATATATATATATATATGTAATGTTTTAATATTTGAAAATTTCAACAAATTTTTTATATGATATTTTAATAAGCAATCTTTCACAATTAAAAATTTGGTGTCTTCAACGCAAACATGATGCTTGGTATTGATTGAGTGTTATATTAGTATTGATTTAATTACTATTTCGTTTTTAATATCAAATGCATGTTTTATAATTCTAGAGTCAACGGAACACCCCATCTCGCTAATATATGCAATTCCGCAAGAACAATTGATTTTTTATACACCACCTCTAAAGGTAAAATCTAAGCAATCCTTGGAATACTTAATAATTTTTCTAATTTTTTTGTGAAATATGAAAATGAACTAAATATTCTTCTTTTTTAATTTATTTGAGATTTTGTTGGAAATTTTCTCTATGTAAAAAAGATAGACAACTAAACTTTCAAAAACTACTTCTCTAACACTAATTTTTTTTCTTTCGAATAATTCTAATTTATTTAAAAGTTTTATTAATATATTTCTTATTCTAAAGATTTAAAAAAAAAAAATCAATTGAGTGAATGAACTCCTCTTCTAATGGTGCTTATCACATATCCTTAAGGCTCTAGTTGTTAAGGTTTTTAACACCCTAGATTTTTGGGAAGAATGATCATGTCAGTTGGCATAGGACCTTTGTTGGGAGGTGTGGAAGGACAGGGCGGATGATCCAAAATCATATTGACTCGCAAGCAGTTGTATTAAAAGCGGGAGGTAAAAGATGAGGGAAAAGGTTGTTGACGGATCGAATACCAGTAAAAATTAGAAACTGCGGGACCTAAATTCAGTGCAGAGTCAACACAAGCATTTGCTTCGACTTGTTCATGATGTCTAAATTCTTAATTGTTTGTTTTATTTTGTTATCTCTCATCATTTGATTAGTTAATTATTTAAAAAAAATTGTTGTGATGTCCATTTTTATTCAAATTTTAGTTGTGAAAATGATCTCTACTAATAATACTTTACAAATACCTTCCCACCTATTCATTGGTTCATCTTACCTAATAAAAAATCTTGTTTTAAAAAAATAAAAAATAAAAAATTATAAATTATAAATTATAAATATAAAATATTATATTTTTAAAATTTAAAACAATAAACCATTTATAAAAAAATAATAAAATAATAAAATAAGATAATGATATTATAAAATGAATATTATGAACCTTATCTCATATTTAATATGTTATCTAATTGTTTTATAGATATCATAGAAGTAATAGCGACACAATATTTTACAATGTGTTTATCCCATCCAATTATATTAATTGAAATTTAATACTTTATCATTGATAAATTTTACAAATAGATGTGTGACATTTTGAATGAGCTTTAAAGGAGTTGGCAACCTTAAAATGGCTTTTAAGGGTATTGTTTTCAAGATGTATGTAATGGTGTTAAATCGTATTTACATTTTCTACTATTTTTTTTATAAATTTCTTGATTGGCAAGACTGTGGTTACTGTAGTTAAATAACGTTTTTAACTGTTAACTACACGACGGCTTTATATTCATTACTTATGGCATGAATAACCCAAATCTGTGTGAAGCAGAGGCAATAGAAATGGGCGATGATCCGTATCGTGGGAGCATGCATGGAGAATCTGAGAAGAATACGGTGTGGAGGCATGGAGCTCCTCCTTCTTACACAGTCGTCAACACCCTCTTTCAAAACACCCGGACTAAGGTTCCGTTTTTTAATCAGATTCTTCATTTTTTTTCAGATGTTTTAGAAATAGTATAGCTTTGATGGTGTGTGCAGGTATGGGGCAAGGGTTCCCTGGAAGAAACCGTCCAAAATCTGGTGAAAACGTGGGAAATGGAACTTTCGCACAAGACTCAAATTCATGATTTCAAAACAATTGATCCTCACAACTTCTCGCTCATAGTAAACGGTAGGTAATTGCTCGTTTTCTCTGTACCTGTCGTCCATGGATAAGTTATATGTGTAAAACTTTCAAATTCCAGGTAGGCCTGCTTTATCAGCAAAGGAGACGCTACAAATGGGAAGCTACAACGCACTACTGCAAAATTCCTTACCAGAGGAATTTCAGTGCTACAAAACATCCATGGAAACGTTCGACTCCTCTCACGATATATTTCGAACTGCGTTTCCTGGAGGATTTGCGTGGGAAGTGATGGAGGTGTACACAGGCCCTCCTCTTGTGAACTTCAAATTCAGGCATTGGGGTGTCATGGAAGGCCCCTTCAAAGGCCACGCTCCCACTCGTGAAACAGTCCAATTCACTGGAATAGCCATTGCCAAGGTTGCCGTCCTTTAATCCTCAAGTGTTTTAAAATTTATTGTGTGGGCAGTCCGTAATTTTTTTGGATTGATTACAGGTGGACGAGAAGTTGAGAATGGCGGATGTAGAAGTATACTACGACCCTGCAGAGCTGTTAGGAGGGCTTTTGAAGGGGCCATTGGACAAAAGTTATGGAGACTATAAGACAGGGATAGAGGGCTGCCCCTTTTACGCCTCCAACTAGACTATTTGTTTTTACAGATTTACAGTAAAAACTGGGCATCATCATCCTGTTGAATAACGACAATAAACTGGGCACCTTATAAAAGTCTGGGTGTCGTCTTCATCTTCATTTAATAAAATAGCAGAGAAACCATGTGAAAACATTTAAGTGGTAGGGTTCATTTTCAATACATTAATTTTTTTTATTGAGTCTGTTGGTTTTTAAGTTAAGATTTTTAATTTGAATTTATTTTTACTAAATTTTTTATTGATATCTTATAAAAGTTTAGTTGTTGTCTTTATCTTTATTTAATAAAATAGTTGAGAAGTCATGTGAAAATGTTTAATTGGTAGGGTTCACTTTTCATACATTAATTTTTTTGGTTGAGTAGATTTATTTTTAAATTAAATTTTTTAATTTGAATTTACTTCTATTATATCTTTTTATTGACGTCTTATAAAAATCTAAGTGTTGTCTTTATCTTCATTTAATAATTTTTTTGTGAGAAGTCATATGAAAACATTTAAGTGGTAGGGTCTACTTTCAATACATCAATTTTTCTAGTTGAGACAGTTCACTTTTAAGTTAATATTTTTAATCTGAATCTACCTTTACCACATTTTTCTATTAAATAATGATAATACAGTGGTGTCTTATAAAGGTCTGACTATCATTCACAGAGTTATATTATTTTATAAAAAAGTTGAGAAGCCGTGTGCAAACATTTAAGTGGTAGGGTCTACTTTCAATAAATCAACATTTTTTTGGGTTAGGTTAGTTCACTTTCAATGTCATGATATAACCATGTTTTCTCATTGTAGAATTAACGGCCCCTTTTTTGAATATTTATACTTCATTTATGTACACATCAAGAATTTTAAGAGAAATCTATAAAAACTTGAAGATGTTAAGTGATGCAGGGGCATCCTATAAGGACCCCAAAAATGATCCATTTTTGTCTTTAGACTGTCTAATAGTTGTTTCATAGGTTCTAGAGGTCATACATTGTCCTTATGTAAAGTCTAGGGTGTCTCAAAGTGAAAGAAATTTAAATATTGTTGTTTCTCGAAAAAAGTTCCTTTTGAATATTTGAATCTTGTAAAGCCTTCTCCAAGGACTTTTATGCATTAGGAAAGGTGGAAATATGTGTTTAACAAGTCTAAGGGGTTTATCATGGTAAGAGGTTCACAAAATGTCATGAGTCAATTGTCATGTTTCACAATATGTCAAATGGTGCAAAATCAATACAAAATGTAATGTAAGCAAAAGAGACCTTCACGTAAGATAAGAGAAGTAATTTAGATGCTAGAGACATGGCATGAACATGGGGAACATAAAAAGAATCATATTGACATCAAGATTTTGACAAGTGTGCCCATCCTTTTCAAAGATGAAGAAAAACATTGCAGGGATTGGAAGAAAAGAAAGAGAAGAACATTGAATTTCTAGTATAAATATTGTAACTGCTATTTTGAAATGATAAAATGATAGAAGATCGAGTTTCAATGATAAAATAAGGAATATTTGATAATGTCTTGTGTGTGATGCTAAATCGGTGTAGGTGAGTTCCTAATCTGTTTTGATGATTATATTTGTGCATTACAATAACCTAGTTATAGGTTTAACTGCTTTGCAATATGTGAAATCCCAGTGTAGGTGAGTTCATAATATGTTTTGATGATTATATTTGTGCATTAAAATAACCTGTTTATAGGTTTAACTACTTTACAGTATGTGAAATCCTACTAAGTCTTTGTAAGGATAATTTGTCTGCACATAATTTTGTTAGATCTCATAGGGAATCAAGGAAGTCTTGATAAATGATCATAACTAAGGTGGAAGATCAGTATAAACTTAATAACTCCTATACTAATTTCAGAGTTCTATTGTCAAAAGGTTTGGACCCCAAGATGTGCTCTTAGGACATCTACAAACTAGGATTAAATATTCAAGAACTAGACCTTTGAGATAAAATCTGTCAAGAATAAACCATTGGTCCCATGGTGAGTGAGAATTGATTCCAAGTTAAATGTCAAATAGTTCCAAGAGATATAAAACCAAGTCTAAGTTGTTAAACCTTATGGAGACCTAAGGATTTCGTGATAATATTTGTGTAACCTATAGTTTGTAGATACACTGAGAAAAGGATAAGATGATTGTGTATCTATTTGAACAAAAGTATTCATGAATGAGAATTGGTAGTAATAAGTGTTTCAAGTTATTTAGAATTTGTATAAATCCTTGTGAAAAGTATATTAACCTTGATTGAGATCATAGACCATCTAAAGGGTATTTTCACCCCTATTGACTGTGCATGAACATTGATGTAACTGTGAAGGTGAAACTACATTGAGAATAAACAAAGAGATACATTTATGTTGTTACAAATATTAAGTGTAATCTTGTTTTAGATTCCTTAAAGGGTTTTGGAGCCTAGAACTCCATTGTTCCCACACCATTGTGTAAAAGTGAAACACAGGCATGTAAAGACTTAAGTAACTGACACAGTCTAACACATAACTTGGTGGAGAGGCATAACAAAAAGGTTGTATTAGACAGTTAGCAACTAGAAGAGGTATTTCAAGGTTGCATAAAGATTATATGAGTTTCATAGTGTTTTGAGACTCCATTAGAAGTGAGTAATAACAGTATATTGGCTCTTAGGTGCTTACAGAAGTGACAAACTCAGAGCTAGGGTTTTCTTCAATAAATTCATTTTCTCATTCATTGAGCTATTCAAAATGCATAAAATTTGGTTAAAGGTGAGGTCTTTGTGAGAGCAAGGAAATTTAAGTGTTTTATAGTCTATTACATACTGGTACGGATAAGGAAAGAGGATTGTGTATATTGGTAGAGAGAGTAGGCCTAATTAGGCTTGGCAATGGTTAAAAAGGAGATAAAAAGGGGATTGAGAAGAAGAGTTAGAGTCTATGAATTTGTGGAGAGTACAAACATGATAGAGGGTATCAAGAGCTAGTATTGGTTTGTTAGTTAACTATTACATGGATCCATATAAACAGGATTTTCTAAAAAAAAGGATACAAGAGTGACTCAGATAAAGGAAGAAGTTGCCAATAGGAAGGAAGTAGGTAATGAAGAGTGTTATCAAGAGTAAGAAATGTTATCAAGAACGTAAAGAAATAAAAGAAGGCCTATCAAATCCTTTATAAAGGAAAAGTTATTGTAAAACCCTGAATAATCCTATGAACCTCATTGATAGAGAACATCGATTGGAAGGAAATTATTTATTTGTTATCCATCTTTGCATCATTTTGGTATTAGAGCTAGCAAAATATTGTTGTATATTGTTAATGAGATTGACATAATGTGTTTTGAAGTACAGTTCATGTAAAGTAATCAAGGAGTGAGTAAAAAGTATGCAAGATTGAGAAGCAAAAAGATTTAAACATTGATTAGTGTTTGAGAGTTGATGAGTGGTTCAAAAGGATATTGAGAGACTATAGAACCTAGAAAACATATTAAAATCCATCTAATAATCAAATGAGATTTGGAAACTTGCATGAAGGATTGCTTTGAGAAGCCGTTGTCAAAGGTAGTGATGTGAGAACCAGGTGAAGTGAGATAACTTGGTGTATGCTCTGCATCATTAAATGTAACAATTACAATATTTAAAAAGGCATATATGAAAAGTCAAGTAAAGAGTTAAGAATTTTCATCATTTTTAATCCTAATATTTATCTAGGATTTAGAATTTCAAATATTTATACATTCATGTATTTTATTATTAGAACGGTTGAATAAAACTAATATTACAAAAAAATAATAATTTAAATGAGATTACATAGCAAAGTAGCCTATTAGAATTTAAGAATTTTGAACTAGGAATGAAATGTAAATTGAACTCAAATAGATTATTTAGGAATGTTCCTTCCAATCATAGAAGATATAGTGGTTAAATTTCTGTAGCTCAAAAGTGAAAGTTCTAGTAGGCTTGGTGTAGTTGATTTCCTTCTATATAATATGGACTTTTCAAGCCCTTCACCCAATTTCAACCCTAAACATGTAAGGCCTACATCCTATAGTAATGATTTAAATGGAACCAACAAGCCCACCCAATGACTAATAGAGTAGGAGTAGATTAAACTTGATATATATATATATATATATATATATAGCAACTTTAATCTACTCCTACACTATTAGCCTTTGGGTGGCCTTGTTGGTTCCATTTGAATCATTAGTATAATTCGTAGGCCTTACATGTTAAGGGTTGAAATTGGGTGAAGAGCTTGAAAAGTCTATATTATATATAAGGAAATCAACTACACCAAGCCTACTAGAACTTTTATATATATATATATATATATATATATATATATATATATATATATATATATATATATATATATATATATATATATATATATATATATAGCAACTTTAATCTACTCCTACACTATTAGCCTTTGGGTGGCCTTGTTGGTTCCATTTGAATCATTAGTATAATTCGTAGGCCTTACATGTTAAGGGTCGAAATTGGGTGAAGAGCTTGAAAAGTCTATATTATATATAAGGAAATCAACTACACCAAGCCTACTAGAACTTTATATATATATATTATATATATATATATATATATATATATATATATATATATATATATATATATATATATATATATATATATATATATATATATATATATATATATATATATATATATATATATGGAATGGAACTGCACTAGTTAGAGCACTACAAGAGGTGCTTATTTATATGTGAATAAGTTGGATTAAATATTCTAATCTATAGGGGATTACGACTGTATATATATATGGAATGGAACTGCACTAGTTAGAGCACTACAAGAGGTGCTTATTAATATGTCAACAAGTGAGATTAAATCTTCTAATCTATAGGGGATTACAACTCACAATATAACTAATCACACATAATAAATATCATACTTAACTAACCTATATTTTATGTCAAACAAAGGTGTAACTACAACATGTGATATTTATTACATATAGGCTAGGATAAATTAATTATTCTAACATTCCCTCCCTTAATTGATCATTACCTAAAGATAAGAAGAGAGAGAATTTATGAATGCCTCAAACTTATCACGTGTGACTTCGTGAAGGCATATGCACACTAATCATAAGTAGGGAAATACTGGAGTTGTATGTTATGTTATTGAACATGTTTATTCATGAAATAAATTTGAACCTCTATGTGTTTAGTTCTCTCATGGAACACTGGACTGCGAACAAGATGTAGAACACCCTTATAATCACAATACATAATTTTAGGCTGAGCCTGTTAAACTCTAAGTCTTGAAAGAATGTATTATGCCAATACATATGAAAGAATGTACATATACCATTCTTGAGGATCATGTTTTACCCCATATAGAGACTTGATAAGCCTACACACCTTGTATTCTTGATCAGGTACCACAAATCCTTTAGATTGAGTTATGTAGACTTCCTCTTTCAAATCATCATTGAGAAATGCACCTTTTACGTCCATTTGATGGACTTTCCATCCAAATTATGCAGCCATATCAAAACCCATTCTGATAATCTTTATCTTAGTTATGAGAGCAAAGTTTCCTCATAGTCAATGCCTTCTTTCTGAGCATACCCTTTTAAAGCAAGCCTTGCCTTGTAATTATCAATACTACCATCTACTTTGTACTTGGTCTTAAATACCCATTTGCATCTTATAGGATTCTTCACTAGTAGGAGATCAATAAACTACCAAGTGTTATTATTCATCAGTGACTAATATTCTACATCCATGGCATTTTTCCAAGGTTTTCATTATAGGTATTTTATTACTATTAAGGGATCATAAGTTTATAAAATGATATTAAATGATAACAGATTATGTAAAATTATCAATAGTAGTCAAATATATCACAATGATAACCAATATTTAAATTTAAGTTTGGTATTGTGAAAGATCACATTACAAAGATTTTATCATTAGATTTTATTTTATTCAAATATATTTTTAAAAAATGGAAAAATATTATATCAAAAAGTGGGGATGGTGAAATACATCACATGTATAGTGTTATTATGTGATTTTTTTATACTTACTAAATATTCGAAACTGTGGCTTATTATTGTAAATATATAAAATATTAGTTTACTTATGGACAAGTATACATGAAAAAAATAAAATAATTTATTTTATTAAATAGAAATTATTATTATGCAAATAATTATTCTAAATTTAAATATTTATTTGAATAATATACATATTTAATTAGATGATTGTATTTTAAAATTACATGAAAATTAAAATCTAAATTTTACTCAAATATTTTACAGTTCATATTTCTAATAAATTTCATCTAAATTAAATATAATATTTTATAATAAGTTTTTATTCCTTTTAAAATTTATAATAAAAAATATATTTTTTAAATTATTAAAGAATATAAAGGAATAAGGAAAGTAAATTTGAATAGAGTATTTTTCCATATTATTAAAATATCAATCATGTAAAAATATAAAATGTACACCAATAATAGTGAAGTGGATAGCGTAGAATTCATACACTAAGAGTTTGAATAGGAACTTACTAATACATTAAAAATTGCCAAATTTTATAATATAAAACCTATACATTGAAAGTGTTGAGGAAAATATAATTTTTTTATGAAAAAAGTATTTACAACTTGAAATATTTATAAAATTATTAACTTATTAGAAAAAATATGCATGTTTTGAGAATATGTAGTGGGTAAGGATTAACTATGAATGAATTAGCATAAGTAAAATCTATAAAATGATTATGAAATTCAGAAGTTATAGATGCAATAAATGTTGTGATTGTTATAGTCCAAATTATTCCAATGAACTAAATTTTGGTTAACAGTTCTTCCTTCAAAATAATTGTGATGACACTAAAATTTGAAAAGAACTGTTTTGTACCCTAACTCCCCCTACCTTAATCATATAAGATACACAACTAAGATTCATCATGCTCAAGGGAAAAAATAACATTAATATATTTATACAAGGTAAAAAAAATTAAGGATTATATATCAAATTTGATTAATAAGGCCAAATTATTTTGGATTTCATATGGAGTCTCTCCACATTGATGTAAAGAGGAAATAATTAAGATCTTCAAACATTATGATATTGATATAAGTACAATAAGACCATTGAACGGATATATTCGAATCTAAAAAATGAATATTTAATTTTTATTTATAGATTGTTACGTTTACATTGATTTGGTTATGTTTTTGGTATGGAAAAGATAACAACTTAGTCTATGGATCTTAAGATGCTTTAAATTTTTATTATCTATTTAGTTTTTTTTTAATCACTTGAACGTAGTTTAAACTATGCTTATTGAAATTATATTGTTTGTTATATTTCTAAATTAATGATAAATTTTATGCAAGAAGAAAACTTTCATTTAAGTAATATTATTTCTCATATTAAGAAGTCTAAGTTAAGATAACATTTGAAAGTGGTGGTAGAGTGTAATTTTTGTGAATGTGTTCATTAAATCGATTGATTTTAAATTTTAAATTTATTTCATTGTTATAGAGTAGATTTTCTTCTCACTTGAAGAAGGTAATTGAAAAATTGTAATTTCTTACGGATGCAATGGAGTTTGAATCCCTTGTTTTAATTTTTTGAGCATGATTATTGCAGCTAGATTGAATTCATATATCACCATTCAATAAGGAAATTGAAGAGAAGGTGATATAATTTATAATTAATATGAAACTCTTTAATTGGTGAAACTATAATTTGACAAATCTAAGATAAATGCCTTGAGATTGATATATATTAATCTTTTTCATATATATGTATTTATATATGTTTATATTATAGGTTGAGAGTAACATATATTCTTCATCATTTACATCATGAAATTATTTTTCCAAATTATTTGATGCATTACCATATGCGTTCACCCTAGAATACTATGAAGACTTCAAATGAATATAACTAAAATACAACTTAAATCCATTTAACCCATGCAAGCATGTGTGTATTATCAGTAATCATTTTTAGTTAAATAATTTATAAAAATATGAAAATTATTATAGATCTAAAAAATTATACTTGAAGAGGGTGTGAAAAAATAGATTTAAAAATGTATGGAAAAACAAAATTCATAAAAGGTATATCACAAAGAGTAGTCCAAGAGAATATTATTGTAGATTAAATATAGAAAAGTGACAAGAAATCAAAATTCATGTTAGTGAATGTATATCATGTTGTCAATTTTAATAAAAATAGTTAAGTTAATTATATAAATGTGCATATAGAATAATTATGTTAATGTGCATATCAAATGAGCATGGCGTGTGCATAATTTAATGAATAATGTAGAATTTCTACATAAAAATAAATGGTAGAGGTTTAAAATTATATAAAATTATAATTGAAATTTATACATACATTTAACTGCTTATTATATAAAACTATATCTTTAAATATTTTACTATTAATTTTCTTAATAAGTTTATATAACCATCTTATTCAAAATAGATCTACAAAAGTGAGAGAAAATTTTATTAATGGTGAAATGCACTAAAAATATATTACTATTACATAAACTTTGTTATTCTTGAAAATAATAGTCAAAAGCAAAGTTTATTATTGAAAAAGCTAAAATGTTAGTTTATAACAAATATTCACATTGCATTTGAGATTAATTTTCTTCTACGTTTTATTTTTTACCATTTATGCAAATAATTATTATAAATTTAAATAATATTTTAATATTATACATATTTAATTAAATTATTTATATTCAAAAAACTATGTTGCTATAATCAAATATAAAATTTAAAATTGAAATCTATTTAGATAGTAGATTTGACAAACTTTAATTTCAAATATCTCTTAAATTTTGTTTACGATTAAATATAATTTTTTTTCTTTTGAAAGTTATAATAGTTTATTTTTAATGATTAAAATAAATGGTTAAAGATCATAACAATGAATAAATAAATAAAAATGTTGACAGTATTTTCACAATCCATGTTGATTATAAGAATGTTCTTGAATATAATTGTGTGATATTTTTTAGATCAACGTTTTGGATCATACTCAAGTGATCGATTATAAATAAGAGAACATAATGATAGATGAATTGCATTTTTAAGTCTTAAATAAATTTGGAAGATTCCCGGATGAACTAAATCCCTATTTTTAAAAATAAAATATTAGAAAAAAAATCTATAGTTAAGAAAGAAATACAATAAAAATATAAATATCAATAATTAACAATTAAAATCTAAATTCTATTAAGATGAAAAAGGGAAAATAATTAATATTAAAGTAAAAATATTGAAAATAATAATTACAATGATGATAAAATAATAATTTATATAAGATGAAAATAAAAATTTTAAATTCATATTAATTTTTTGACAAGAAAAAATTACATACAAACACATTTTTAAAATGATGTTAATGACTAGATAATTTGCATAGATAAATATTAACTTATTAAGTACCAACAATCAATTAAAACTACTAATTAATCAAAAATTTATATATGATCAAATCTTAAACGAAAATTAAAAATTAATACTATAGTAAAATAGAATAACATAAAAAAATTTGAAAAATGTAAAATAAAAATAATAATGAATGTAACACAAAAAAAATATCAAGAACCTACTCCTGTTAAAAATGAAAACCAAACTATGAACCTAAATCTATAAAAAAAAAAAAAAGTTTCAAAATATTAATTCAATGTATTAATATCACAGTTGATAATGATAAGTTTTAATTTATCTATAATTATACCAATTTGGTTCCGAAGGAGGAAACAAGAGGTTTGCTAATTATGATTTTTATAAAGGTAAACTAATGGTTTTCAATCATGGTTTATACTTAAGCCCCCATTTAAGAATTCCATCTGGTGGTGATAAAATATTTGAGTTTCTTTTAAATATTTCAAATTGGCACCTACTAAAATCACAAGTAGAAGAGGATAAGAGCAAATATGCATAACCAGGGCAAGCAACAAGCACTCCAATAACCTAAATTTGATGATGTCATGCTAAAATAAGGGTATGCAAATATATTTTCTTGAATTTACAAACAAAATTAGTTAATTTCATTGCATTTTTCATGAAATTATAATTATATATATATATATATATATATGAAAATTTCAACAACTTTTTTATATGATATATTAATAAGAAATTTTTCACAATTAAAAATGTGGTTTTTTCAATGCAAACATGATGCTTGATATTAATTGAGTGTTATATTAGTATTGACTTAATTACTATTTCATTTTTAATATCAAATGAATGTTCCATAATCCTAGAGTCAACGGAACACCCTATCTTGCTAATATATGCGATCCCACAAGAACAATTGATTTTTTATACAACACTGCTAAAGGTAAAATCTAAGCAATCTTTGGAATACTTAATAATTTTTCTAATTTTTTTGTGAAGTATGAAAATGAATTAAATATTCTTCTTTTTTAATTTATTTGAGATACTATTGGAATTTTCTCCATGTAAAAAAGATAGACAACTAAACTTTCAAAAACTACTTCTCTAACACTAATTTTTTTTCTTTCAAACAATTCTAATTTATTCAAAAGTTTATTAATATATTTCTTATTCTAAACATTTTTCTTAAAAAAATCAATTGAGTAAATGAACTCGTCTTCTAATGGTGCTTATCACATATCCTTAAGGCTCTAGTTGTTAAGGTTTTTAACACCCCAGAATTTTGGGAAGAATGATGATGTCAGTTGGCATAGGACCTTTGTTGGGAGTTGTGGAAGGACAGGGCGGATAATCCAAAATCATATTGACTCGCAAGCAGCTCTATTAAAAGCGGGAGGGAAAAGGTTTTTGACGGATCGAATACCAGTAAAAATTAGAATCTGCAGGACCTAAATTCAGTACAGAGTCGACACAAGCATTTGCTTCGACCTGTTCATGACGTCTACTCTTCAGTACACTATAACAAGCATTTACTTTCTCGTTCGCACCTACAGCTGTCTAATCCACCTTCTGACTTATTACTGCCTTCTTCCTCTCCCAACGTCCACTTTATGTGGAATCTAAATCTACGTCTACCACATAATCTAGACATCTTATAACAGTCTGGCTGTTGTCTTCATCTTAATTTAATAAAATAGTTGAGAAACTAGATGAAAACATTTAATAAAATAGTTGAGAAACTATATGAAAACATTTAATAGGTAGGTTATATTTTCAATTTATTAATTTTTTTAATTGAGTCGGTTCATTTTTAAGTTAAGATTGTCAATTTGAATTTACGTTTATTGCATCTTTTTATTGATGTTTTATAAAAATCTAGTTGTTATTTTTATATTCATTTAATAAAATAGTTGATAAACCATGTGAAAACATTTCATTGGTAGGGTCCATTATCAATACATTAATTTTTTTTCATTGAGTCCGTTCATTTTTAAGTTAAGATTTTTAATTTGAATCCATTTTAACCGCATCATTTTATTGGCATCTTACAAAAGTCTATTTGTCGTCTTCATCTTCATTTAATAAAACAATTGAAAAACTATGTAAAAACATTTATGTGGTAGGATCCATTTTCAATATTTCAATTTTTTTAGCTTGAGTCGATTCACTTTTAAGTTAAGATTTTTAATTTAAATCGACCTCTACCACATATTTTTATTAATATCTTATAAAAGTCTAATTGTTATCTTCATCTTCATTTAATAAAATAGTTGACAAATCATGTGAAAATATTTAAGTGGTAGGGTCCACTTTCAATACATTAATTTTTTTCATTGAGTCTAAAGATTTTTAATTTGAATCTATTTATACCACATCTTTTTATTAACATCTTATAAATGTTTGGTGGTTGTCTTCATCTTCATTTAATAAAATAGTTGAGAAGTCATGTCAAAATGTTTAAGTGGCAGGTCCACTTTCAATACATTGATTGTTTTGTTGAGTCGGTTCACTTCTAAGTTAAGATTTTTAATTTCAATCTACCTCTACCACATCTTTTTATTGATGTGTTATAAAATTCTAACTGTTGTCTTCATCTTCATTTAATAAAATAGTTAAGAAGCCATAAGAAAATGTTTAAATGGTAGGGTCCACCTTCAATACATCAATTTTTTTGGTTGAGTCAGTTCACTTTTAAGCTAAGATTTCTTATTTGAATCTACCTCTACCACATCTTTCTTTTAAATAATGATAATATACTTTTGTCTTATAAAAGTATGACTATCGTCCACAGAGTTCGATTATCTAATAAAAAAGTTGAGAAGCCATGTGCAAATATTTAAGTGGTAGGGTCTACTCCTCAATATAGTACTTTCTACTTATTGCTGTGGAATCTGAATTTACGTCTACCACATCATCTTGTTGAATAACGATAATAAACTGGGCATCTTATAAAAGTCTGGGTGTCGTCTTCATCTTCCTTTAATAAAATAGCAGAGAAATCATGTGAAAACATTTAAGTGGTAGGATCCATTTTAAATGCATTATTTTTTTTAAATGAGTCTGTTTGTTTTTAAGTTAAGATTTTTAATTTGAATTTATTTTTACTAAATTTTTTATTGACATTTTATAAAAGTTTAGTTGTTGTCCTTATCTTTATTTAATAAAATAGTTGAGGAGTCATGTGAAAACGTTTAATTGGTAGGGTTCACTTTCAATACATTAATTTTTTTGGTTGAGTAGATTTATTTTTAAATTTGAATCTACTTTTATTATATCTTTTTATTGATGTGTTATAAAAATCTAAGTGTTGTCTTTATCTTCATTTAATAATTTTTTTGTGAGAAATCATATGAAAACATTTAAGTGGTAGGGTATACTTTCAATACATCAATTTTTCTAGTTGAGACAGTTCACTTTTAAGTTAAGATTTTTAATCTGAATCTACCTTTACCTCATTTTTCTATAAATTAATGATAATACAGTGGTGTCTTATAAAAATCTTACTATCATTCACAAAGTTGGATTATTTTATAAAAGATTTGAGACGCCATGTGCAAACATTTAAGTGGTAGGGTCTACTTTCAATACATCATCATTTTTGTGGGTTAGATTAGTTCACATTCAATGTCATGATATAACCATGTTTTCTCATTGTAGAATTAACAGCCCCTTTTTTGAATATTTATACTTCATTTATGTACACATCAAGAATTTTAAGATAAATTTATAAAAATTTGAAGATGTTAAGTGATGCAGGGGCATCCTATAAGGACCCCAAAAATGATCCATTTTTGTCTTTAGATTGTCTAATAGTTGTTTCATAGGTTCTAGAGGTCATACATTGTCCTTGTGTAAAGTCTAGGGTGTCTCAAAGTGAAAGAAATTTAAAAATTGTCATTTCTCAAAAAAAGTTCCATTTTGAATATTTGAATCTTGTAAAGCCTTCCCCAAGGACTTTTATGCATTAAGAAAGGTGGCAATATGTGTTTAACAAGTCTAAGGGTTTTATCATGGTAAGAGGTTCATAAAATGTCATGAGTCAATTGTCATGTTTCAAAATATGTCAAATGGTGCAAAATCAATACAAAATGTAAGCAAAAAAAACCTTCACGTAGGATAAGAGAAGTAATTTGGATGCTAGAGACATGGAGTGAACATGGGGAACATAACAAGAATCATATTGACATCAAGATTTTGACAAGTGTGCCCATCCTTTTCAAAGATGAAAAACATTGCAGGTATTGGAAGAAAAGAAAGAGAAGAATATTGAATTTCTAGTGTAAATATTGTAACTGCTATTTTGAAATGATAAAATGATAGAAGATTGAGTTACAATGATAAAATGAGGAATGTTTTATAATGTCTTGTGTGTGATGCTAAATCGGTGTAGGTGAGTTCATAATCTATTTTGATGATTATATTTTTGCATTACAATAACCTGGTTATAGGTTTAACTACTTTGCAATACGTGAAATCCCAGTGTAGGTGAGTTCATAATCTATTTTGATGATTTTATTTGTGCATTACAATAACCTGTTTATAGGTTTAACTACTTTACAATATGTGAAATCCTACTAAGTCTTTGTAAGGATAATTTGTGAGTGCATAATTTTGTTAGATCTCATAGGGAATCAAGGAAGTTTTGATAAATGATCATAACTAAGGTGGAAGATCAGTATAAACTGAATAACTCCTATACTAAGTTTAGAGATTTATTGTCAAAAGGTTTGGACCCCAAGATGTGCTCTTAGAACATCTATAGACTAGGACTAAATAGTCAAGAACTACACCTTTGAGATAGAATATGTCAAAAATAAACCATTGGTCCCATGGTGAGTGAGAATTGATTCTAGGTTAAATGTCAAATAGTTCCAAGAGATATAAAACCAAGTCTAAGTTGTGAAACCTTATGGAGACCTAAGGATTTCGTGATAATATTTGTGTAACCTATAGTTTGTAGATACATTGAGAAAAGGATAAGATGATTGTGTATCTATTTGAATAGAAGTATTCATGAATGGGAATTGGTAGTAACAGGTGTTTCAAGTTATTTAGAATCTGTATAAATCCTTGTGAAAAGTTTATAAACCTTGATTGAGATCATAAACCATCTAAAGGGTATTTTCACCCCTATCTACTGTGCATGAACATTGATGTAACTATAAAGGTGAAACTACATTGAGAATAAACAAAGAGATGCATTTATGTTGTTACAAATATTATTTGTAATCTTTTTTTAGATTCCTTAAAGGATTTTGGTGCCTGGAACTCCATTTTTCCCACACCATTGTGTGTAAAAGTGAAACACTGGCCTATAAAGACTTAAGTAACTGACACAGTCTAACACATAAATTGGTGGAGAGGCATAATAAAAAAGGTTATATTTGACATTTAGCAACTAGAAGAGGTATGCCAGGGTTGCATAAAGATTATATGAGTTTCATAGTGTTTTGAGACTCCATTAGAAGTGAGTAAAAAGAGTATATTGGTTCTCAGGTGCTTCAAGAA
>JARHVA010000460.1:445000-517500 GCA_037957365.1 Torreya grandis
AATACATAGATTTTTATTTTAATTAAATACATATGCTATTAATAGATTACACCATGATAATCTAACTAGTGATCCTATAAAATAATCTAAAAGAGATAACTATAAATTAAGCACACTACACCATACATCATTGATCATTATCATCATAAGAATCACATCATAATACAACATAAAAAGTAATTACAAATAACCAGCCATGGTTGGTACAACATACAACCATTATTGTCCATCCTCAGTAAATAAATAATTATGGCTCTTCATGATAATGTTTCCAATAATAAATATAACATAATATGATGTATACAAATAAGATACATTATTCTCCAGAGCATGAGTTCCTTAGACTCTCCAGTATCTGTGGCAATCTCAAGTGTTGTTTCCATGTAAGCACTATTGTGTGGAAGGAGAGCATCATCTGAGAACTTTTCCACACTAAACACATACCACTAATCCCTATAATAATCCTATTAGGGAATGGCCCTCCTTTCATGGATTAGTAAATTGTGATGGCATAGAAATCCAGAGAGACAAGTAAGTATCCATGCATTGTATGATTTCTAAAACTAAACATGTGATGTATCATAAAAACCCTATTTTATTGTAACATATCACACAAACATGTAAACCATAATCATGAAATGACAATGTCTCACTAAACAATACTTGGATCAATTTTTCAAGTAATAAATGAATAATAATGATCTATAAATCAGTTAATATACATACATACCACTTGATCAAATTGCCGTCATCTGGCATTGTGATGCTAGTAATCTACTGAAGTTCATATCATGATTTACTTAGTATCGATGATGCGAGATTGGTTAATTTAATATAGATAAATTATTCATACAGGTTACATCCAACTAGCAATCCTATAACATGCTAAACATAGGAGTGATAAAAAAACATATATTTTTTCCATCAAATGTATGATTAAATCTTATATTATTATCTATCCCATACTATAAATAATGACTATAGTTTATACTATCCAGTTAAAATATACATTTAATTATACATTTGAATTACTACAATGAGTTTCCAAACATTCTACACCCTACAACAATCCATATTATCATAGTCTAGTATTTTTAAACATAACTACTAAGTAACACAACTAGTATAATAAATAAGTTATAAGTGCATTGAAAGTATAAGCTTCTATAGAAGAAAATAAATATAAGAAAGCAAGTCATAGTTCCCACAAAACACAATAATATTTTATCATAACATTCATTAAAATCTCATGGGTTGTATGAATGCATAAATCCATACTCACTATCATAAAATATACCATTCATATAAATAACCAACACACATTCGCTTAGTCTATCAAATGTGTGAAAGTTTCTAGAAATAACAATCATAATTGCACCTCCCAATTATAACCTATATTTAGACAGTAGATTTCAAACACAATACACTCTATGACAACCTATAATATCATAGTTATTTGTTTATGAACATAACACAATTATGATTAGCCAGTCTTACAATTACAAGAAACAACTAACCTATAATCATAAATAATTATCTATAAAATATGGATTATAGCACCTAGGTATACCCAACATTTAAACTGCATACTAACATTCAAAGGAAACATAACTCATATGTACACATCATGATTAACTGTGTGTGTGTGTGTGTGTGTGTGTGTGTGTGTGTGTGTGTGTGTGTGTGTGTGTGTGTGTGTGTGTGTGTGTGTGTGTGTGTGTGTGTGTGTAACATCTGGTACAAAATATACTCACAATATGCACCACACATCAGTATTCACTATTGTATGAAAATTTATTCAAAAATTTAGTCATGTTATTCTCAATTATTTAGAGAGTTCATAGCTAAGTTATTTCATAATATTTTATTTAAATAACATTATTCCATTCTTAAGGGACTATTTTTCATGGTTATATTTCCAATCCCATGGACACCTTATGCCTTATTTGAAACATATATATAATTATAGGTATAATCCCCATATACGAGTACTTGTTCATGCACCATATGTAAGTACTCAAATGATATGAAAATACTATGCCATGGTTTATTTATAATTTTTAATCATGAGCTCCCTATGGTCATTTATAATTATAACTGAGGATCTCAAAACATATAGCTTATCCCAAGATAATAAAGACCTATATTGAGCTATGAATATGCATCTATCTTTAAATGCTAGGTTAGGAGCCTAGAACCTTACTGACGCAATTTCTCAACTCTCAGTTCATGTGACCAAATTCATATATGTTTTACTCTCCCATTACTCATTAGTTCTTAAAATAGAAAAGTGGGCTGTAAGTATAAATATATTCCACAATATACACACAACTATGGTTCAAAGGTGTTAATTATCTTATAAACTCATTTATATGATTCTTATTAACAATCTATGTCAAATCATATGAGAAAGATCCTCTACATTAGTGTTGGTACGCACGTGAGACATAAATATTTATTATCCATATTTCTAATTATTTACAATCACCTATGAAACTATAGTTAGAGGAGCACACCCCTTCATTCAAGTATAAGCTAATAAGGTTATGTATACCTATGATCTTTTTGTGTATTCATCAATACATATATTTTATAGTTTTACCTCTGTACAATGGGTTTCATACCCCAAGCTATATAATAATCATATCATGGTTATCACAAAGTAATGAAAGACCATGTTTTATACTCCACATGATTTAGTGAATATTATTTTTAGGATTCTGGTAAGTTATAACTACGGTCCTTTTTAAATTAACTATCAAATTTATATTTTTTTAAAGAATCAAATAGGTTGATCATTATTCATAACTCCCATTCATGTTTCATTATGTACTCATATTCAAGTTGATACACATACAAAATTTATATGTGATCTTAATTCAGTCTCATAGATTTAATATTACCTGAAATATTACTTAACCCAAGTTAATTGTATAAGATGTTTAGATAAGTAGGTTCTTAGAGAAATATAGCTTGGTTTAACTCTATAAATTCTATAATTCCAAGGTAATAAACCAACTCAGCTTATAATTCAATCCCACACTTAATAAAACAAACTACTAGACAATATAGATCCTCATCTTTATGACCCAATTAGCTATTTAAATTCAATGTATTCTTCTATACAATTAACTACCCTACTTGGCATCTGGACTGTATTACATACTAGAATATTTTTCTATTTGTGATAAGTATTAAATATAATCTAGTTTTCTATATACCAAATGCCTCAATAAGGAGGATCTTAATACACCTTCCCTTGACCAGTCATTGGATCCATAACTTGTTTCTCTAACTAAGAATAAACTTTAGAAACTCATTAAATATTGTACAGGCTAGAGATATACTATTTTTAATTTCATTACCATACATTATATTGGCTAAGAACATACAATAATGCCTTATATATAGTTATCAATGTTCATTACTAAAAATATGTGGTGTTATTGGATTCATATAGCCATGTATGTAAATTATAAAATGGTTAATAATTAGTATTAAATTATATTACCTCGCTCAAAATATTTATATGATCACATATTAGAAGTCAATATATGGTTAATATTTTATAGAGATGTCATACCATATACAAACATGTAAAATTGGTCATATCGCATGTTTTTTGGTCAATGCCATTATAGTTCCTTATTTAGTGTACTAATTTCTATTTGCAGATCAACACCTCATACAATTAAACCCTTGTTGAATATCCACACTGCTATGTAAGGTGATAGATGGACATGTCATTCTGTTGGTAAAATGCAATTAATTATGCAAGCTTATTATGAGGATCAAAATTGGTCAAGATGCACTAATTTATTATATAGGTCGATACCAATTAGTATGTTTATCCTTTTTAATGTAGGAATGAGAACACATAAGATTACCTTTGTATGTTGGGTAGAAATGGATGTAGGTGAACACCTATAGTGTATTAGTGGAAATATAGAGTGTCAATTAGAAGGAAAAGATAATAAAAATATGGTATTTTCATGTGTTCTTCATTATATATTATTCTAGTACATATATCTAATACAACATTTACATCACCCCATACAATTCAACTATGTTTCCCTATCAATTTTTAAAACAACAAACAAAATTGAGTTTTATGTCTAAACAAAATGCTTACCTAATAGCCCATTGGTAGTTCCTTTTTTTATCATTATTTATTCCTCTCAATGCCTCTTTATTTTTGGGCTATGTCCCTTTTTTGTCTTTTCAATTTTCTCCCTCAAACTACTTATAATCCTCCTTTTTCCAAAAATTTCTTAAGTAGGTGTAGTCTTGTTATGTTTTAAAATATTTTTCTTTGTTTTCAATTTTTTTAATTTTCTTTTGTTTTTGTTATTTTTTAAATGTATTTATTTCTTTTTTATTTTCCTAATTTAAGACCATTCTTTTCTTTTTCTATTTTTCTTTGTTTTTTCCCCTCAATGGCAATTTTCTAAATATTATTTATTTTTAACATTAATTATTAAAAAAATCATAATTTTATATATCAATTAACATCTCTAATGACATAGTAATTTAATGATGATTTCATAAATTACTAATCCGTATTTAAATTAAGTAAGCAAATCACATTTCTACTTAACATTTAATGAGGTCACACACGTCAATTATGTAAAACGGGTTTTAAAAATTATTTAACCTATGCCTACTAACTCATGGAAATCAAATACCTAATGCATTCAACATTATGTTATCCATTTCATTATGCATTCAGATATGTGTTAACTATTGTGGTGTGTGCAAGGTTCTTGTCAGTTTTTCTATCATCCTCTAACATCTCCATCTATGTCACCCTCTCTGATAATACTCTCCCTCCATCACATTTTGAGCGATAAATTTTTCTACATCAACCTCAAAATAAGCAGGTAGTTAGATCATATCAACATGATAAAAATACATCATAAAATATAATTAAAATAACATATCAATATGTTCGTAATGTAAACACATACACTATAACTAACTCTCAGAAATACAAACATGTATTCTAGGAAATATCCTACTATGCTATAGTAGTATATATCTCACATCTTAGTCAACAATATCTAACTCTAATTTATCATCTATAAATATCCATAGATAATCAAATAGTTTTCTTAGAGAGGAATTGAGATGTAACATATTTACACTATCTTGGAAATAATGTGAGTCTATTTGTAGACAAAATTTTAGATTACCAACCATAATATCTCATCATGTGAAAGGGTATCATGATGGATCATCGTTCATGATTAAAAAAATGTCGATAAAAAACCTAAAAATCTATATTTTATGAATTATGAAAGCATAAAATCTCTAATTAGACATGTTTATTTTTACAATGTATTTATATACACCAAAAGTATGGAAAGCAACATAATATCACATTTTAAAAAAATGTTTACAACTTGAATCATTGCTAGAATTATTAGAAAAAATTGTTTTAAATCTATATAGGTGAAGGATCAACAAATTTTACAACTATAATAGTAGAAGTTGTTCAAATTCTCTCAAATAGTTTGTTATCTAGTTAACATAATGTACAACATCAAATGTTATTTCTAAAATACATTACAATTCTTTCACCCAATAATACCAATTTCATATTAATATAAGAAAATTAAATTCAATATAATTGTTGGTGTAAGTTTTTTTATCATTTTAAATAATTAATCATTCAAGTCCTATTAAATGATAACAAATAATGTAAAATTATTAACAATAGTCAAATATATCACAATTATAACCAAAATTTATATTTTTAAGTGTTGTTAGTGTGTAAATTCACATTACAAAGTTTTTATAATTAGATATTATTTTATTTAAATATATCTAAAAAGGGGGAAAACATTATATCAAAAAGAGGGGATTGTGAAATACATCGCATGCATAGTATTATTATGCGAGTTTTTTAGACTTAATAAAATATTCAAAAGTGTGGTTTATTATTATAAATATATAAAATATCAGTTTATAGACATACATACATGAAAAAATTAAAATAATTTATTTTATTAAATAAAAGTTATAATTTATACAAATAATTATTATAAAATTTAAATATTTATTTCAATAACATGCATATTTAATTAGATGTTTGCATTTTAAAATTAAAATCTAAATTTTTACTCAAAAATTTTATAACTCATATTTCCAATAAATTCTACCTAAATTAAATATAATTTTTTATAATATTTTTTTATTCGTTTAAAAAGTTATAATAAAATATATTTTTAAAAAGTATTAAATAATATAAAGGAATAAAGAAAATAAATTTTAATAGAGTATTTTTCCATATTATTAGAATATCAATCATATTAGAATATCCATAAATAGTGTAATGGACAGTGTGGAATTCATATACTAAGAGTTTGAATAGGAACCTTTTAATACATTAAAAATCACCAAATTTTATAATGTAAAATCTAATATCTATAAAATCTAATATTGAAAGTGTTGAGGAAAAGATATATTTTTATTTTAAAAATAACTATAACCTGAAATATTTATAAACATTTTAGCAAAAATAAACATATTTTGAGAACTATGAGGTGGGTAAGGATTAACTATGAATGAATTAGTATAAATAGTATCTATAAAATGATTATGAAATTAATAAGTTGAAGATGCAATAAATGTTATGATTGTGATAATCCTAATTGTTCTAATGGACTAAAATTTGTTCAGTAATTTTTCCTTCAAAATAATTGTGATGACACTAACATGTCAAAAAAATTGTTTTCTACCCTAACTCCCCCTACCTTAATCATATAATATACAATGACTAATACTCATCATGCTCAAGGGAAAAAAATAATATTAATGTCTTTATACAAGGTAAATTAAATTAAAGATAATATATCAAATTTGATTAATAAAGTCAAATTATTTTGGATTTCATATGGTGTCTCTTCACGTTGATGTAAAGAGGAAATAATTAAGATCTTCAAGCATCATTATACTGATATAACTACAACAATACTATTAAATGGATATATTGGAATCAAAAAAATGAATATCTAATTTTTATTTATAGATTATTACATTTATATTGATTAGGTTATGTTTTTGGTATGGAGAAGCCAACAACTTATTCTATGGAACTTAAGATGCTTCCACTTTATGTAATCTATTTAGTTGGTTTTTAATGACTTGAACCTAGTTTAAACTACGCTTGTTGAAACTATGTTATTTGTTATATTTCTAAGTTAATTACAAGTTTTATGAAAGAAAAAAACTTTTACTTAAGTAATATTATCTTTCACATTAATAAGTGTAACTTAAAATAACATTTGAGAGTGGTGGTGGAGTGTAATTTTTATTAATGCATTCATAAAACTAATTGACCCTAGATTTTAAATCTATTTCATTTTTATAGAGTAGATTTTCTTCTTGCTTAAAGAAAGTAATTGAAAAATGTAATTTCTTAGGGATGCAGTGGAGTTTGTAGCCTTTGTTTAGTTTTTTGACCCTGATTAATGCATCTAGATTGAGGTCATATATCACCAGTCAAAAGGGAACTTGAGGAGAAGGTCATATAGTCATTAACTAATATGAAACTCTTCAATCGATGAAACTATAATTTGACAAATTGAAGATAAATAATTTGAGAGTGATACATCAAAATATTTTTCGTGTGTGTGTGTGTGTGTTATGAGTTGAGAGCAACATATATTTTACATAATTTACATTATAAAATTATTTTTTTAAATTATTTGATGCATTACCATAGACATTCACCTTAAAATACCAAAAAGACTTCAAATTAAAATAGGTTTAAAAAAACTTAAATGAAATTAACCTATGCAAGTATATTTGTATTATCAATAATAATTTTTAATTAAATAATTTATATAAATATGAAAATTATTATAGATTTAGAAAACTATACATGAAATAACTATGGACAAGTAGATTTAAAAATGTATGGAAAAATAAAATTCATAAAAGGTATATCACAAAGAGTAGTCCAATAGAAAATAGAAAAGTGACAAGAAATCAGAAGTCATGTTAACGAAAGTATATCATGTTCTCAATTTTTTATAATAATAATAAAATTAATTATATAAATGTGCATACCAAATTAATTATGTTGATGTTCTTAATAAATGTGCATAGTTTAATCAATAATGTATAATTTCTACATAAAAATGAATGGTAGAGTTTTCAAATTATATAAATTTATAGTTGAAATTTTGAAATTTATACATACATGTAAGTGTATATTATATAAACCTATACCTTGTATGGTAGGCGGTGTTTAAGTTCACATCATAAATATTTTACAATTAGGTTTTTTATAAGTTTATATAACCATTTTATTTAAAAAAGTAATTGAAAATTTTATAAATGATTTAATGCACCACAAGTATGGTATTATATATAATAAAATATATGCTCTAGAAAAATAGTAAAAAGTGAAGTTTATTATTGAAAAAGCTAGAATGCTAGTTTATAAATAAACATTTACATTAGATTTGAGATTAATTTTTTTCAAAAAAAATTCCTAATATTTATGAAAATAATTATTGTAAATTTAAATAATATTTTGATGATATACATATTTAATTAAAATATTTATATATAAAAAAAATGTTACTATAATTAACTACAAATTTAAAATTGAAATCTATTTAGATCATATATTTTACAAATTTTAATTTCAAATATATCTTAGATTTTATTTACAATCAAATTTAAGAATTTTTTTCTTTTGAAAAATATTATAGTTTATTTTGAATGACTAAAAGAAATGGTTAAAGCTCATAACAATGATTAAAGAAACAAAAATGTTAATATTATTTCCACAATTCATGTAGATTGTATTAAGAATGTTCTTAGATATAATTGTGTGAGATTTTTTGGATCAATATTTTGAATCAAACTCAGTGATTGATCATCAGGAAGAAAACATAATGATAGATGAATTGTAAGCTTAAGTCTTAAATAAATTTGGAAGATGCTAAGATGAAGTAAATCTCTATTTTTTAAAATTAAATATTATAATAAAAATCTATAGTTAAGAAAGAAATAAAATAACAACATAAATATCACTAACTAAAAACTAAAATATAAATTATATTAATGTGAGAAAGAAAAAATAATTAATATTAAAATAAAATATTAGAAATAAATAATCACAGTGATGATTAAAAAAATGACTTACATAAAATGAAAATATAAATATATATATTTATATTACAATTTTGACTAGTAAAATTACCTACAAACATATTTTTATAATTATGTTAATTATTAGATAAGTTGCATGAATAAATATTAATTTATCAAGTACAAATAATCAATTCAAACTACTAATTAATCATAAAATTATATATTAATCAAAGTTTAAGTGAAAATAAAAAATTAATAATACAATAAAATATATATAACATATAAAATAAAAATAATAATGAACATTACACAAAAAACTAAGAAGATATTAAAAACCTACTCTTGCTTGAATTGAAAACCATAAACCTAAACGTATAAAAAAAAAAAAAGTTTCAACATGTTAATGTAATGTATTGATATCACAATTGAAACTTTAATATCATATAAGATACACAACTAAGATTCATCATGCTCAAGAGAAAAAATAACATTAATATCTTCATACAAGGTAAAAAAAATTAGGATTATATATCAAATTTGATTAACAAGGCCAAATTATTTTGGATTTCATATGGAGTCTCTCCACATTGATGTAAAGAGGAAATAATTAAGATCTTCAAGCATTATGATATTGATATAAGTAAAATAAGACCATTTAATGGATATATTCAAATCTAAAAAATGAATATTTAATTTTTATTTATATATTGTTACATTTACATTGATTGGTTATGTTTTTGGTATGGAAAAGCTAACAACTTAGTCTATGGATATTAAGATGCTTCAATTTTTTATTATCTTTTTTTTTTTTTTAATCACTTGAACCTAGTTTAAACTATGTTTGTTGAAATTATGCTATTTGTTATATTTCTAAATTAGATATAAATTTTATGGAAGAAGAAAACTTTCATTTAAGTAATATTATCTTTCACATTAAGAAGTGTAAGTTAAAATAACATTTGAAAGTGGTGGCGGAGTGTAATTTTTGTGAATGTGTTCATTAAATTGATTGATTTTAAATTTTAAATTTATTTCATTGTTATAGAGTAGATTTTCTTCTCACTTGAAGAAGGTAATTGAAAAATTGTAATTTCTTACGAATGCAATGGAGTTTGAATCCCTTGTTTTAATTTTTTGACACTGATTATTGCAGCTAGATTGAATTCATATATCACCATTCAATAAAGAACTTGAAGAAAAGGTGATATAATTTTTAATTAATATGAAACTCTTTAATTGGTGAAACTATAATTTGACAAATTTGAGATAAATACCTTGAAATTGATACATATAAATATTTTTCATATATGTATTTATATATGTTTATATTATAGGTTGAGAATAGCATATATTTTTCATCATTTACATCATGAAATTATTTTTCCACAATATTTGATGCATTACCATATACGTTTACCCTAGAATACTATAAAGAATTCAAATGAATATAACTAAAATACAACTTAAATCCATTTAACCCATGCAAGCATGTGTGTATTATCAGTAATCATTTTTAATTAAATAATTTATAAAAATATGAAAATTATTATAGATCTAAAAAATTATATTTGAAGTGGGTGTCGGAAAATAGATTTAAAAATGTATGGAAAAATAAAATTCATAAAAGGTATATCACAAAGAGTAGTCCAAGAGAATATTATTGTAGATTAAATATAGAAAAGTGACAAGAAATCAAAAGTCATGTTAGTGAAGGTATATCATGTTGTCAATTTTAATAAAAATAGTTAAATTAATTATATGAATGTGCATATCGGAATAATTATGTTAATGTCCATACCAAATGAGCATGGCGTGTGCATAGTTTAATGAATAATGTAGAATTTCTACATAAAAATAAATGATAGAGGTTTAAAATTATATGAATTTATAATTGAAATTTATACATACATTTAAGTGCTTATTATATAAATCTACATCTTTAAATATTTTACTATTAATTTTCTCATTAAGTTTATATAACCATCTTATTCAAAATAGATCTACAAAAGTGAGAGAAAATTTTATTAATGGTGAAATGCACTAAAAATATATTAATATTAAATAAACTTTGTTATTCTTAAAAATAATAGTCAAAATCAAAGTTTATTATTGAAAAAGCTAAAATGTTAGTTTATAACAAATATTCACATTACATTTGAGATTAATAGATTAATTTTCTTCTAAGTTTTATTTTTTAGCATTTATGCAAATAATTATTATAAATTTAAATAATATCTTAGTGTTATACATATTTAATTAAATTATTTGTATTTAAAAAACTATGTTGCTATAATCAAATATAAAATTTAAAATTGAAATCTATTTAGATAGTAGATTTGACAAACTTTAATTTCAAATATCTAGTAGATTTTGTTTACGATTAAATATATTTTTTTTTCTCTTGAAATTTATAATAGTTTATTGTAAATGATTAAAATAAATGGTTAAAACTCATAAGAATGAATAAACAAATAAAAATGTTGACAGTAATTTCACAATCCATGTAGATTATAAGAATGTTCTTGAATATAATTGTGTGATATTTTTTAGATCAACGTTTTGCATCATACTCAAGTGATCGATTATTAAGAAGAGAACATGATGATAGATGAATTGCATATTTAAGTCTTAAATAAATTTGGAAGATTCCCGGATGAACTAAGTCCCTATTTTTTTAAATAGATTGTTATAATAAAAATCTATAGTTAACCAAGAAATATAATATAAATATAAATATCAATAATTAACAATTAAAATCCAAATTTTATTAAGATGAGAAAGGGAAAATAACTAATATTATAGTAAAAATATTAAAAATAATAATTACAATGATGATAAAAGAATAACTTATATAAGATGAAAATAAAAAATTTAAATTCATATTAAATTTTTGACAAGAAAAAATTACATACAAACACATTTTTAAAATGATGTTAATGACTAGATAGTTTGCATAAATAAGTATTAACTTCTTAAGTACCAACAATCAATTAAAACTACTAATTAATCAAAAATTTATATATAAGTAAATCTTAAATGAAAATTAAAAATTAATACTACAATAAAATAGAATAACATAAAAAAAATTTAAAAATGTAAAATAAAAATAATAATGAATGTAACACTAAAAAAAAATCAAGAACCTACTCCTATTACAAATGAAAACCAAACTATAAACCTAAATCTATAAAAAAAAAAGTTTCAAAATATTAATTCAATGTATTAATCTCATAGTTGATAATGGTAAGTTTTAATTTATAAATAATTATATCAATTTGGTTATGAAGGAGGAAACAAGAGGTTTGCTAATTATGATTTTTATAAAGGTAAACTAATGGTTTTCAGTCATGGTTTATATTTAAGCCCCCATTTAAGAATTCCATCTGGTGGTGATAAAATATTTGAGTTTCCCTTAAATATTTTAAATTGGCATCTACTAAAATCAAAAGTAGAAGAGGATAAGAGAAAATATGCATAACCATTTAAGAATTCCATCTGGTGGTGATAAAATGTTTGAGTTTCCCTTAAATATTTTAAATTGGCATTTACTAAAATCAAAAGTAGAAGAGGATAAGAGCAAATATGCATCACCAGGCCAAGCAAAAAGCACTCCAATAACCTAAATTTCATGATGTCATGCCAAAATAAGGGTATGCAAATATATTTTCTTGAATTTACAAACAAAATTAGTTAATTCCATTGCTTTTTTCTTGAATACATACATACATACATACATACATACATACATACATACATACATACATACATACATACATATATATATATATATATATATATATATATATATTAACAATTTTTTTATATGATATTTTAATAAGCAGTCTTTCATAATAAAAAATTTGGTGTCTTCATCGCAAACATGATGCTTGGTATTAATTGAGTGTTATATTAGTTTTGACTTAATTACTATTTCATTTTTAAAATCAACTGCATGTTCCATAATCCTAGAGTCAATGGAACACCCCATCTCGCTAATGTATGCCATCCCACAAGAACAATTGATTTTTAATACACCACTTCTAAAAATAAGATCTAAGCAATCCTTAGAATACTTAATAATTTTTCTAATTTTTTTGTGAGGTATGAAAATGAACTAAATATTCTTCTTTTTTAATCTATTTAAGATTCTGTTGGAAGTTTTCTCCATCTAAAAAAGATAGACAACTAAACATTCAAAACCTACTTCTCTAACACTAATTTTTTTTCTTTTGATAATTCTAATTTATTTAAAAGTTTTATTAATATATTTCTTATTCTAAACATTTTTCTAAAAAAATCAATTGAGTGAATGAACTCCTCTTCTAAATGTTGCTTATCACATATCCTTAAGGCTCTAGTTGTTAGGGTTTTTAACACCCTAGAATTTTGGGAAGAATGATGATGTCAGTTGGTATAGGACCTTTGTTGGGAGGTGTGGAAGGACAGGGCAGATAATCCAAAATCATATTGCCCTGCAAGTAGCTCTATTAAAAGTGGGAGGGAAAAGGTTGTTGATGGATTGAATACCAGTAAAAATTAGAAACTGCAAGACCTAAATTCAGTATAGAGTTGATAGAAGCATTTGCTTTGACCTGTTCATGACGTCGACTTCTCAATATAGTACTTTATACTTATTGTTGTGGAATTTGAATTTACGTCTACCACATCATCTTGTTGAATAATTACAATAAACTAGGCATCTTATAAAATTTTGGGTGTCATCTTCATCTTCAATTAATAAAATAGCAGAGAAACCATATGAAAACATTTAAATGGTAGGGTCCATTTTCAATACATTAATTTTTTTTATTGAGTCTGTTCATTTTTAAGTAATGATTTTTAATTTGAATTTATTTTTATTAAATTTTTTATTGACATCTTATAAAAGTTTAGTTTTAGTCTTTATCTTTATTTAATAAAATAGTTGAGAAGTCATGTGAAAACATTTAATTGGTAGGGTTCATTTTCAATACATTAATTTTTTGGTTGAGTAGATTTATTTTCAGACTAAATTTTTTAATTTGAATCTACTTCTATTATATCTTTTTATTGACATCTTATAAATATGTAAGTGTTGTTTTTATCTTCATTTAATAATTTTTTTGTGAGAAGTTATATGAAAACATTTTAGTGGTAGGGTCTACTTTCAATACATCAATTTTTCTAGTTGAGATAGTTCACCTTTAAGTTAAGATCTTTAATCTGAATCTACCTTTACCACATTTTTATATTAAATAATGATAATACAGTGGTGTCTTATAAAACTCTGACTATCATTAATAGAGTTGGATTATTTTATAAAAAAGTTGAGAATCCATGTACAAACGTTTAAGTGGTAGGGTCTACTTTCAATACATCAACATTTTTGTGGGTTAGGTTAGTCACTTTCAATGCCATGATACAACCATGTTTTCTCATTGTAGAATAAGCAGCCCCATTTTTGAATATTTATACTTCATTTATGTACACATCAAGAATTTTAAGAGAAGTCTATAAAAATTTGAAGATGTTAAGTGATGCAGGGGCATCTTATAAGGACCCCAAAAATGATCCATTTTTGTCTTTAGATTGTCTAATAGTTGTTTCATAGGTTCTAGAGGTCATACATTATCCTTATGTAAAGTCTAGGGTGTCTCAAAGTGAAAGAATCTTAAATATTGTCATTTTTCACAAAAAGTTCCTTTTTGAATATTTGAATCTTGTAATGCCTTCCCCAAGGTCTTTTATGCATTAGGAAAGGTGGAAATATGTGTTTAACAAGTCTAAGGGTTTTATCATGGTAAGAGGTTCATAAAATGTCATGAGTCAATTGTCATGTTTCCAAATATGTCAAATGGTGCAAAATCAACAAAATGTAATGTAAGCAAAATAGACCTTCACATAGGATAAGAGAAGTAATTTGGATGCTAGATACATGGAGTGAACATGGGGAACACAACAAGAATCATATTGACATCAATATTTTGACAAGTGTGCCCATCCTTTTCAAAGATGAATAAAAACATTACAGGTATTAGAAGAAAAGAAAGAGAAGAATATTGAATTTCTTGTGTAAATACTGTAACTACTATTTTGAAATGATGAAATGATAGAATATTGAGTTTCAATGATAAAATAAAGAATGTTTGATAATGTCTTGTGTGTGATGCTAAATCGGTGTAGGTGAGTTCATAATCTGTTTTGATGATTATATTTGTGCATTAAAATAACCTGGTTATAGGTTTAACTACTTGTAACATGTGAAATCCCAGTGTAGGTGAGTTCATAATCTATTTTGCTGATTATATTTGTGCATTACAATAATCTTTATATAGGTTTAACTATTTTATTATATGTGAAATCCTACTAAGTCTTTGTAAGGATAATTTGTCAGCGCATAATTTTGTTAGATCTCATAGGGAATCAAGGAAGTTTTGATAAATGATCATAACTAAGGTGGAAGATCAGTATCAACTTAATAACTCCTATACTGAGTTAAGAGTTCTATTTTCAAAAGGTTTGGACCCCAAGATGTGCTCTTAGGACATCTACAAACTAGGACTAAATAGTCGAAAACTAGACCTTTGAGATAGAATATGTCAAGAATAAACCATTGGTCACATGGTGAGTGAGAATTGATTCTAGGTTAAATGTCAAATAGTTCCAAGAGATATAAAACCAAGTCTAAGTTGTGAAACCTTATGGAGACCTAAGGATTTTGTGATAATATTTGTGTAACCTATAGTTTGTAGATACACTGAGAAAAGGATAAGATGATTGTGTATATATTTGAATAGAAGTATTCATGAATGGGAATTGGTAGTAATAGGTGTTTCAAGTTATTTAGAATCTTTATAAATCCTTGTGAAAATTTTATAAACCTTGATTGAGATCATAAACCATCTAAAGGGTATTTTCACCCCTATCTACTGTGCATGAACATTGATGGAACTGTGAAGGTGAAACTACATTGAGAATAAACAAAGAGATACAATTATGTTGTTACAAATATTATTTTTAATCTTGTTTTAGATTCCTTAAAGGATTTTGGTGCTTAGAACTCCATTTTTCCCACACCATTGTGTGTAAAAGTGAAACACAGGCCTATAAAGACTTAAGTAACTGACATAGTCTAACACATAACTTGGTGGAGAGGCATAATAAAAACGTTATATTAGACATTTAGCAACTGGAAGAGGTATGTCAAGGTTTCATAAAGATTATATGAGTTTCATAGTGTTTTGAGACTCCATTAGAAGTGAGTGATAATAGTATATTGGTTCTCAGGTGCTTATAGAAGTGACAAACTCAAAACTAGGGTTTTCTTTAATAAATTCATTTTCTCATTCATTAAACTATTCAAAATGCACCAAATTTGGTTAAAGGTGAGGTCTTAGTGAGATCGAGGAGATTCAAATGTTTTATAGTCTATTACATACTAGTATGGATCAGGAAAGAGGATTGTGTATATTGGTAGATAGAGTAGGCCTAATTAGGCTTGGTAATGGTTAAAAAGGAGATAGAAAGGGGATTGAGAAGAAGAGTCAGTGTCTATGAATTTGTGGAGAGTACAAACTTGATAAAGGGTATCAATGACTAGTACTGGTTTGTTAGTTGACTATTACATGGATCCGTATAAACAGTATTTTCCAAAAAAAGGGATACAAGAGTGACTGAGATAAAGGAGGAAGTTGCAAATAGGACGGAAGTAGGTAATGAAGAGTGTTATCAAGAGTAAGAAAAGTTTATCAAGAACCTAAAGAACTAAAAGAAGGCATATTAAATCCTTTATAAAGGAAAAGTGATTGTAAAACCCTGAATAATCCTGAAAAGTGATTGATAGAGAACATTGATTGGAAGGAAATTATTTATTTTTTATCCATCTCTACATCATTTTTGTATTAGAGCTAGCAAAATATTTTTGTAGATTGTTAATTAGATTGACATAATGTTTTTTGAAGTGAAGTTCATGGCAAGTAATCAAGGACTGAGTGAAAAGTATCCAAGGTTGAGAAGAGGAAAGATTAAAATGTTGATTAGTGTCTGAGAGTTGATGAGTGGTTCAGAAGGATATTGAGAGACTATAGAACCTAAAAAACATATTAAAATCCATCCAATAATCAAATTAGATTTGGAAACTTGCATGAAGGATTGGTTTGAGAAGCCATTGTCATATATAGTGACGTGAGAACCAGGTGAAGTGAGATAACCTAGTGTATGCTCTTCATCATTAAATGCCACAATTATAATATTTAAAAAGGCATATATGAGAATTCAAGTAAAGAGTTAAGAATTTTCATCATTTTTAATCCTATTATTTATCTAGGATTTAGAATTTATGATATTTATACTTTCATGTATTTTATTATTAGAACAGTTGAATAAAACTATTATTATGAAAGAATAATAATATAAATGAGATTACATAGCAAAGTATCCTATTAGAATTTATGAATTTTGAACTATGAATGAAACATAAATTAAACTCAAATAGATTATTTAGGAATGTTTGGTCCAATCATAGAATATATAGTGGTTAAATTTATGTAGCTCAAAAGTGAAAGTTTTGGTAGGCTTGGTGTAGATGATTTCCTTCTATATAATATGGACTTTGCAAGCTCTTCACCCAATTTCAACCCTTAACATGTAAGGCCTACAACCTATAGTAATGATTCAAATGGAACCAACAAGCCCACCCAATGGCTAATAGTGTAGGAGTAGATTAAGCTTTATATATATATATATATATATATATATAAATAATGGAACTGCACTAGTTAGAGCACTACAAGAGGTGCTTATTTATATGTCAACAAGTGAGATTAAATCTTCTAACCTAAATTAATTAATCTTAACATTCCCTCCCTTAATTGATCATTACCTAAAGATAAGAAGAGAGAATTTATGAATGCCTCAAACTTATCATGTGTAAGTGACTTCGTGAAGGCATATGCACACTTATCTTAAGTAAAGAAATACTAGAGTTGTATGTTATGTTGTTGAACATGTTTATGCATGAAATAAATTTGAACCTCTATGTGCTTAGTTCTCTCATGAAACACTAGACTGTGAACAAGATGTAGAACACCCTTATTATCACAATACATAATTTTACGCTGAGTCTATTGAACTCTAAATCTTGAAAGAATGTATTATCCCAATACATATGAAAGAATGTACATGTACCATTCTTGAGGAGCATTTTTTACCCCATATAGAGACTTGATAAGCCTACACACCTTATATTCTTGATCAGGTAACACAAATCCTTTGGATTGAGTTATGTAGACTTCCTCTTTCAAATCATCATTGAGAAATGCACTTTTTATGTCCATTTGATGGATTTTCCATCCAAATTATGCAGCCATATCAAAACCCATTCTGATAATATTTATCTTAGTTGTGGGAGAAAACGTTTCCTCATAGTCAATGCCATCTTTCTGAGCATACCCTTTTAAATCAAGCCTTGCCTTGTAATTATCAATACTACCATCTGCTTTGTACTTGGTCTTAAATACCCATTTGCATCTTATAGGATTATTCACTAGTAGGAGATCAATAAACTACCAAGTGTTATTCTTCATCAGTGTCTGATATTCTACATCCATGGCATTTTTCCAAGGTTTTCATTATAGGTATTTTATTACTATTGAGGGCTCATAATTTTCTTTAAAAATACTCATAAGAGACATTTAATTCTTCTTGGGTCATGATTTGAGTCCTTAGTCTTGAAGTGGATGTATATGGTACTCCATTCAAGTTAGCATTTTTTATAATACTTGTATACCACTTGGGCATACATTGAGCATAAGTAGTGGTGTTGGAGGCCCTATTTGACTATCTTCCTTTTCACCATCACTATCTAAAAAGATTACAGGGATTTTGCATGTATCATTTGCATATGTATAAGGTGGATTGATTCCATTATTTTCATCAAACACTACATATCTTCTAATTTGTACCTTCTTTGTTTCTGGATCAAGGATCTCGTATGCTTTTAATTCTATATTGTATCCCACAAAAATACATTATTTTGTTTTCTTATGCAACTTCTTCATTTTCTTCTTACGAATATGCATGTATGCTTTGCATCCAAAAACTCGAAGGTGAGTAACCTTTTGTTTATTCCCTGTCTAAGCTTCATGTGGTGTAATACCATCAAGATCTTTGGTGGGTGACATGTTCAACAAGTAGATTGTAGTGTGAGAAGATTATGCTCAATATGTATTAAGAAATTTTGCATCGTAAACCATGTTGTGAAACATTTTAAAAATTACTTTATTATGTCATTCTATAGCTCCATTCTATTGAGGTGATTATGGAGTTGTCAATTACTGACCAATTCCATTCATACTAAGATAAGTTGATAATTTTTTACTGGCGTATTCCCCCACATGATCTGAGCATAGTGTCTTGATTTTCCTACTAGTTTCATTTTCAACTATGGCCTTGAATTGGTTGAAGAATTTAAAATCTTGATCCTTAGTCTTTAATAAACATACCCACATTTTTTGTGAGTAATCATTAAAAAAAATCTTGAGTTGCCACTATAAAAACATAACTATTATAAAATTCCACAACTTCAAATATTCTTTTATTATCATAGTTAAGAGAAAATAATGTTAATATTATCATAATATACTAAGGCCAAGTATCACACCACCCTTACAACTTTATAAAGGAACAAGTGAGACAATGTCTCCCTACTTTCTCAGCTAGTACTTAACAACTTAAAAGTTTATCTCAACCCTTTTAGACTACCAAGATGTTTCACGCATCCTATACCCTACTTGCTCCCAACAAACGTACACAAATATATTTTTAAACAACATACTCTAAGAAATAGAGAATATTATCAATGTAATCAAGGGTATATAATAAGAGAGCAATTATAAACAACTTATAATTATTAAACTAAAATTAATATAAATTTAAGGTTCATCACTCCACATGCTTTAGGTTCACAATTTTAGATAAAGTAGTGAATATAAAGGTCAAAAGTGGAAAGTAGAGAACTAACATATCAACAATAAAAATCTTAAATACCCTCACATGGTATAAAGAAAACATTGCAACCTACATTGACAAAACTCTACTCACTTAACAATCTTGTAAGTGTAGTATCAAAGTCTATTTCCACACCTGGAAATAAAATACTAACCACAAAGATGCATTAATCCATCCAATCCTACAAATTCTTTCCCAACAAGAAGTAGGGAACACTATTCCATTAATTTATAGGAATACGGTCCAAAAAAACATTTCAAAATCAAGTTTATATTTAAGGGAAACATTAAGTCAACATCATGAAAATATGCATCCTCTCAGTGGGCTTATAATGTGGTCAAAGGAAAGTGAGATAATAACAAATAACCTCTATGATAGCTATGATAGAAGAAATTTTTTCCTTGTCCACATAAAATAATGGTGTCAATCTATAATCAAAATCCTAACACAAAGGAATTCTCAACCATGACATCAACACTCTAGTATAAGAAAATTCCCACCAAACTAGGTGGTGCCAAACTAAAAGTAGTCTTATAAAATTTCTCACTCCTAGGATTAGTGTATAAAAGTCACCAAAACTAAAGCACATATACTTAAGTGAGAATCATCTCATGCTCTTAATTACTCACATAAATAGCAGAGGTAACTTGATTATTAAGTAAATATGTAATCACTCTTTAGGTGTCTGATCTAGTGATAAAATTATGGTAGGAATTTCTTGTTCACAAATCATGAACTATGTTATGCACCTACCTAAACAACACTATATACAATAAACAACACCATTAAAAAACTTGATAAAATAACCTGTTAACAACTCTAAGGGAGTGAAATTTATCCTAAGGTACATACTCAATGCTCCACATAACGTTTCATGAATGTCTCATACCTAAAATAGTCACCAAGCCATACAAGAGGATTTACCAAGTCTTAAAATTCCAATCATGATGTAACATGGTTTTGCATTGAGGCACTATAAATCCAAATACTAGTGAAATACTTCATGTCACTAGGATCACATCGGTGAATAGAAGCACACAAAAATGCCAATGGACTCATTAGGTCCTAGAGTTCAATTCATAGCTCTAACACCACATTTAACAACCCTGTTGGGATCTTAATAGAAATACATAGATATTTATTTTAATTAAACACATATGCTATTAATAGATTACACCATGATAATCTAACTAGTGATCTTATAAAATAATCTAAAAGAGATAACTATAAATTAAGCACACTACACCATACATCATTGATCATTATCATCATAAGAATCACATCATAATACAACATAGAAAGTAATTACAAATAACCAGCCATGTTTGGTACAACATACAACCATTGTTGTCCATCCTCAGTAAATAAATAATTATGGCTCTTCATGATAATGTTTCCAATAATAAATCTAACATAATATGATGTACACAAATAATATATATTGTTCCCTAGAGCATGAGTTCCCTCGACTCTCCAGTATCTGTGGCAATCTCAAGTTTTGTTTCCAAGTAAGCACTATTGTGTGGAAGGAGAGCATCATTTGAGAACTTTTCCACACTAAACATAGACCAATGATCCCCATACTAATCCTAATAGGGAATGGCCCTCCTTTCATGGATTAGTAAATAGTGATGGCATAGAAATCCAGAGAGACAAGTATCCATGTGTTGTATGATTTCTAAAACTAAACATGTGATGTATCATAAAAACCCTATTTTATTGTAACATATCACACAAGCAGGTAAACCATAATCATGAAATTACAATGTCTTACTAAACAATACTTGGATCAAGTTTTCAAATAATAAATAAATAATAATGATCTATAGATCAGTTAATATCCATACATACCACTTGATTGAATTGCCTTCATCTAGGATTGTGATGCTAGTAATCTAGTGAAGTTCATATCATGCTTTACTCAGTATCGACAATGCGAGATTGGTTAGCTTAATATAAATAAATTATTCATACAGGTTACATCCAATTAGCAATCCTATAACATGTTAAACATAGGAGTGATAAAAAACAATACATTTTTTTTGTGAAATGTATGATTAAATCTTATATTATTATCTATCCCATACTATAAATAATGACTATAGTTTATACCATCTAGTTAAAATATACATTTAACTATAGATTTGAATTACTACAGTTAGCTTCCAAACATTCTACACCCTACGACAATCCATTTTAACATAGTCTAGTATTTTTAAACATAACTACTATGTAACACAACCAGTATAATAAATAAGTTATAAGTGCATTGAAACTATAAGCTTCTATATAAGAAAATAAATATAACAAAGCAAGTCATAGTTCCCATGAAACACAATAATATTTTATCATAATATTCATAAAAATATCATGGGTTGTATGAATGCATAAATCCATACTCACTATCATAAAATATACCATTCATATAAATAACCAACACACATTCACTTAGTCTATCAAATGTGTGAAAGTTTCTAGACATAACAATCATAATTGCACCTCCCAATTATAACATATATTTAGACAGTAGATTTCAAACACAATACACTCTATGAAAACCTATAATATCATAGTTATTTGTTTATGAACACAACACAATTATGATTAGCCTATCTTACAATTACAAGAAACAACTAACCTATAATCATAAATAATTATCTATCAAATATGGATTATAGCACCTAGGTATACCCAACATTTAAATTGCATACTAACATTCAAAGGAAACATAACTCATATGTACATATCATGATTAACTATTATATGTTATATATATATATATATATGTCTAACATCTGGTACAAAATATACTCACAATATGCACCACACATCAGTGTTCACTACTGTATGAAAATTTATTCAAAAATTTAGTCATTCTATTCTCAATGATTTAGATAGTTCATAGCTAATTTATTCCATAATATTTTATTTAAATAACTTTATTCCTTTCTTAAGGGATTATTTTTTCATAGTTATATTTCCAATCCCATGGACACCTTATGCATTATTTGAAACATATATATAATTATAGGTATAATCCCCATATATGAGTGCTTGTTCATGCACCATATGTAAGTACTCAAATGATATGTAAATACTACGCCATGATTTATTTATAATTTTTAATCGAGAGCTCCCTATGGTAATTTATAATTATAACTAAGGATCTTAAAACACATAGCTTATCCCAAGATAATGAAGACCTATATTGAGCTGTGAATATGCATCTATCTTTAAATGCTAGGTTAGGAGCCTAGAACTTTACTGACACAATTTTTCATCTCTCAGTTCATGTGACCAAATTCTTATATGTTACACTCTCCCATTACTCATTGGTTATTAAAATAGAAAATTTCCCTATAAGTATAAATATATTCAACAATATACACACAACTATGGTTCAAAGGTGTTAATTATCTTATAAACTCATTTATATGATTCTTATTAACAATCTATGTCAAATCATATGAGAAATATCCTCCACATTAGTGTTGGTACGCACGTGAAACATAAATATTTATTATCCATAGTTCTAATTATTTATAATCACCTATGAAACTATAGTTAGAGGAGCACACCCCTTCATTCAAGTATAAGCTAATAATGATAAGTATACCTATGTTCTTTTTGTGTATTCATCAATACATATATTTTATAGTTTTACCTCGGTAAAATGAGTTTTATACCCCAAGATATATAATAATCATAGCATGGTTATCACAAAGTAATGAAAGACCATGTTTTATACTCCACATGATTTAGTGAATATTATTATTAGGATTTTGGTAAGTTATAACTACGGTCCTTTTTAATTTAACTATCAAATTTATATTTTTAAAAAGAATCAAATACATTGATCATTATTCATAACTCCCATTCATGTTTCATTATGTACTCATATTCAAGTTGATACACATCTAAAATTAATATGTGATCTTAATTCAATCTCATATATTTAATATTACCTGAAATATTACTTAACCCAAGTTAGTTGTATAAGACGTTTAAATAAGTAGGTTCTTAGAGAAATATAGCTTGGTTTAACTCTATATATATATTAATTCCAAGATAATAAACCAACTCAGCTCATAATTCATTCCCACACTTAATAAAGCAAACTACCAGATAATATATATCCTCATCTTTATGACCCGATTAGCTATTTAAATTCAATGTATTCTTCTATAACTACCCTACTTGGCATCTGGACTGTATTACATACTAGAATATTTTTCCATTTCCAATAAGTATTAAATATAATCTAGTTTTTTATATACCAAATTCCTCAATATGGAGGATCTTAATACACCTTCCCTTGACCAGTCATCAGATCCATAACTTTTTTCTCTAACTAAGAATAAACTTTAGCAACTCATTAAATATTGTACAGGCTAGAGATATACTATTTGTAATTTCATTACCATGCATTATATTGGCTAAGAACATACAATAATGTCTTATATATAGTTATTAATGTTCATTACTAATAATATCTGGTGCTATTGGATTCATATAGCCATGTATGTAAATTATAAAATGGTTAATAATTAGTATTAAATTATATTACCTCACTCATAATATTTATATGATCACATATTATAAGTCAATATATGGTTAATATTTTATAGAGATGCCATACCATATACAAACATGTAAAATTGGTCATATCAAATGTTTGTTGGTTGACGCCATTATAGTTCCTTATTTAGTGTACTAATTTCTATTTGGAGATCAATGCCTCATACAATTAAGCCCTTGTTAAATATCCACACTGCTATGTAAGGTGATAGATGGACATGTCATTTTGTTGGTGGAATGCAATTAATTATGCAAGCTTATTATGAGGATCAAAATTGGTCTATATGCCCTAATTTATTCTAGAGGTCGATGCCAATTAGTATGTTTATCCTTTTTAATGTAGGAATGAGAACACATAAGATTACCTTTGTATGTTGGGTAGAAATGAATGCAAATCAACACCTATAGTGTATTAGTGGAAATATAGAGTGTCAATTGGAAGGAAAAGATAATAAAAATATGGTATTTTCATGTGTTCTTCATTAGATATTATTCTAGTATATATATCTAATACAACATTCAAATCACCCCATACAATTCAACTATGTTTCCCTACCAAATTTTAAAACAACAAACAAAAAATTGAGTTTTATGTCTAAACAAAATGCCTACCTGATAGCCCATTGGTGGTTCCTTTTTTTATCATTCTTGCTTCCTCTCAATGCCTCTTTATTTTTGGGCTACGCCCCTTTTTTGTCTTTTCAATTTTCTCCCTCAAAATGCTTATAATCCTCCATTTTCCAAAAATTTCTTAACTAGGTGTAGTCTTTTTATGTTTTAAAATATTTTTCTTTGTTTTCATTTTTTTTGCTTTTCTTTTGTTTTTGTTATTTTTTTAATGTATTTATTTCTTTTTTATTTTCCTAATTTAAGACCATTCTTTTATTTTTCTATTTTTCTTTGTTTTCCCCCTTTAATGGCAATTTTCTAAATATTATTTATTTTTAACATTATTTATAAAAAAAATCATAATTTTATAAATCAATTAACATATTTAATGACATAGTAATTTAATGATGATTTCATAAATTACTAATCCATATTTAAATTAAATAAGCAAGTCACATTTCTACTTAACATTTAATGAGGTCACACACATCAATTATGTAAAATGGGTTTAAAAAATTATTAACCTATGCTTACTAACTCATGGAAATCAAATACCTAATGCATTCAACAATATGTTATCCATTTCATTATGCATTCAGATATGTGTTAGCTATTGTGGTGTGTGCAAGGTTCTTGTCAGTTTTTCTATCATCCTCTGGCATCTCCATCTATGTCACCCTCTCTGATAATACTCTCCCTCCATCACATTTTGAGCGATAAGTTTTTTTGCATCTGCCTCACAATAAGCAGGTAGTTAGATCATATCAACATGATAAACATACAACATAAAATATAATTAAAATAACATATCAATATGTTCGTAATGTAAACACATACACTACAACTAACTCTCAACAATACAAACATGTATTCTAAGAAATATCCTACTATGCTATAGCAGTATATATCTCAAAGCTTAGTCAAAAATATCCAGCTTTAATTTATCAGCTATAAATATCGATAGATAATTAGATAGTTTGTTTAGAGAGGAATCGAGATGTAACAGATTTACACTATATTGGAAATAATGTGAGTCTATTTGTACACAAAATTTTAGATTACCAACAATAATCTCTCATTATGAGAAAGAGTATCATGATGGATCATCGCTCATGATAAAAAATGTCGACAAAAAACCTATAAATCTATTTTTTATGAATTATGAAAGCATAAAATCTCTAATTAGACATGTTTATTTTTACAATGTATTTATATACATCAAAAGTATGGAAAGCAACATAATATCACATTTTAAAAAGTTGTTTACAACTTGAATCATTGCTAGAGTTATTAGAAAAAATTGTTTTAAAACTATATAGGTGAAGGATCAACAAATTTTACAACTATAATAGTAAAAGTTGTTCAAATTCTCTCAAATAGTTTGTTATCTAATTAACATAATTTACAACATCAAGTCTTATTTTTAAAATACATTACAATTCTTTCACCCAATAATACCAATTTCATATTAATATAAGAAAATTAAATTCAATATGATTGTTGGTGTAAGTTATTTTTATCATTTTAAATATTTAATCATTCAAGTCCTATTAAATGATAAAAAATAATGTAAAATTATTAACAATAGTGAAACATATCACAATTATAACCAATATTTATATTTTTAATTTTTGTTAGTTTGTAAATTCACATTACAAAGTTTTTATAATTAGATTTTATTTTATTTAAATATATCTAAAAAAGGGAAAAACAATCTATCAAAAAGTGAAGATGGTGAAATACATCGCATGTATAGTATTATTATGTGAGTTTTTTGGACTTGATAAAATATTCAAAAGTGTGGTTTATTATTATAAATATATAAAATATCATTTTATAGACATACAAACATGACAAAATTACAATAATTTTATTTTATAAAATATAAATTATTATTTATACAAATGATTATTTTAAATTTAAATATTTATTTCAATAACATGCATATTTAATTAGATGTTTTTATTTTAAAATTAAAATCTAAATTTTTACTCAAAAATTTTATAACTCATATTTCCAATAAATTATACCTAAATTAAATATATTTTTTTATAATTTTTTTAAATTCCTTTTAAAAGTTATAATAAAATATATATTTTAAAAGTATTAAAGAATATAAAGGAATAAAGAAAATAAATTTGATTAGAGTATTTTTCCATATTATTAGAATATCAATCATATTAGAATATCGATAAATAGTGTAATGGATAGTGTGGAATTCATACACTAAGAGTTTGAATAGGAACCTACTAATACATTAAAAATCACTAAATTTTATAATGTAAAATTTAATATTTATAAAATGTAATATTTAAAGTGTTGAGGAAAAGATCTAATTTTATTTAAAAATAACTATAACTTGAAATATTTATAAACATTTTACCAAAAATAAATATATTTTGAGAACTATGAGGTGGGTAAGGATTAACTACGAATGAATTAGTATAAATAGTATCTATAAAATGATTATGAAATTAATAAGTTGAAGATGCAATAAATGTTGTGATTGTGATAGTCCTAATTGTTCCAATGAACTAAAATTTGGTCAGGAGTTTTTCCTTCAAAATAATTGTGATGACACTAACATGTCAAAAGAATTGTTTTCTACCCTAACTCCCCTTACCTTAATCATATAATATGCAATGACTAATATTCATCATGATCAAGGGTAAAAAATCATATTAATGTCTTTATACAAGGTAAAACAAATTAAATATAATATTTCAAATTTGATTAATAAAGTCAAATTATTTTAGATTTCATATGGTGTCTCTTCATGTTGATGTAAGCAGGAAATAATTAAGATCTTCAAGCATCATGATATTGATATAACTACAAAAATACTATTAAATGGATATATTGGAATTAAAAAAATGAATATCTAATTTTTATTTATAGATTATTACATTTATATTGATTAGGTTATGTTTTTGGTATGGTGAAGCCAACAACTTATTTTATGGAACTTAAGATGCTTCTACTTTATATAATCTATTTAGTTGGTTTTTAATGACTTGAACCTAGTTTAAGCTACACTTGTTGAAATTATGTTATTTGTTATATTTCTAAGTTAATTACAAGTTTTATGAAAGAAAAAAGCTTTTATTTAAGTAATATTATTTTTCACATTAAGAAGTGTAACTTAAAATAACATTTGAGCGTGGTGGTGGAGTGTAATTTTTTTTAATGCATTCATAAAACTAATTGACCCTAGATTTTAAATATATTTCATTGTTATAGAGTAGATTTTCTTCTTGCTTAAAGAAAGTAATTGAAAAATGTAATTTCTTAGGGATGCAATGGAGTTTTCAGCCCTTGTTTAATTTTTTGACCCTGATTAATGTAGCTAGATTGAGGTCATATATCACCATTCAATAGGGAACTTGAGGAGAAGGTGATATAGTCATTAATTAATATGAAACTCTTCAATCGATGAAACTATAATTTGACAATTTTAAGATAAATACCTTAAAAGTGATACATCAAAATATTTTTCGTGTGTGTGTGTGTGTGTGTGTGTGTGTGTGTGTGTGTTTATGCTATGAATTGAGAGCAACATATATTTTGCATAATTTACATTATAAAATTATTTTTTTAAATTATTTGATGCATTACCATAGACATTCACCTTAAAATACCAAAAAGACTTCAAATTAAAATATCTATAAAAAAAACTTAAATGAAATTAACCTATGCAAGTATGTTTATATTATCAATAATAATTTTTAATTAAATAATTTATATAAATATGAAAATTATTATAGATTTAGAAAACTATGCATGAAATGATTATGGACAAATAGATTTAAAAATGTATGGAAAAATAAAATTCATAAAAGGTATATCACAAAGAGTAGTCCAATAGAAAATAGAAAAGTGACAAGAAATCAGAAGTCATGTTAATGAAAGTATATCATGTTCTCAATTTTAATAAAAATAATAAAATTAATTTATATAAATGTGCATACCAAATTAATTATGTTAATGTTCTTAATAAATGTGCATAGTTTAATCAATAATGTATGATTTCTACATAAAAAATAATGGTAGAGGTTTCAAATTATATAAATTTATAGTTGGAATTTTTAAATGTATACATACATGTAAGTGTATATTATATAAACCTATACCTTGTATGGTAGGTGGTGTTTAAGTTCACATCATAAATATTTTACAATTAATTTTTCTATAAGTTTATATAACCATTTTATTTTAAAAATTAATTGAAATTTTTATAAATGATTTAATGCACCACAAGTATGGTATTATTATATATAATAAAATATATGTTCCAGAAGAATAGTAAAAAGTGAAGATTATTATTGAAAAAGCTAGAATGCTAGTTTATAAACAAAAATTTACATTAGATTTGAGATTATTTTTTTTTTAATGTTTTTTCTTATTATTTATGTAAATAATTATTTTAAATTTAAATAATATTTTGATGATATACATATTTAATTAAAATATTTATATATAAAAAATTATGTTACTATAATTAACTACAAAATTTAAAATTGAAATTTATTTAGATCATATATTTGACGAATTTTAATTTCAAATATATTTAAGATTTTATTTACAATCAAATTTAAGAATTTTTTCCTTTTGAAAATTATAATAATTTATTTTGAATGACTAATAGAAATGATTAAAGCTCATAAGAATGATTAAAGAAACAAAAATGTTAATACTATTTCCACATTTCATGTAGATTGTATTAAGAATGTTCTTAGATATAATTGTGTGAGATTTTTTGGATCAATATTTTGAATCATACTCAGTGATTGATCATCAAGAAGACAACATAATGATAGATGAATTGTAGGATTAAGTCTTAAATAAATTTGGAAGATGCTAACATGAAATAAATCTCTATTTTTTAAAATTAAATATTATAATAGAAATATATAGTTAAGAAATAAATGTAATAACAATATAAATATCACTAAATAACAACTAAAATATAAATTATATTAATGTGAAAAATAAAAAATAATTAATATTAAAATAAAATATTAGAAATAAATAATCATAGTTATGATAAAAAAAATGACTTACACAAAATGAAAATAAAAAAACTATATTTATATTACAATTTTGACTAGTAAAATTACCTAAAAACATATTTTTAAAATTATGTTAATGATTAGATAAGTTGCACAAATAAATATTAATTTATTAAGTACAAATAATCAATTCCAACTACTAATTAATCATAAAATTATATATTAATCAAAGATTAGATGAAAATAAAAAATTAATAATACAATAAAATTATATATATATATATATATATATATATATATATATATATATATAAAATAAAAATAATGAACATAACACTAAAAAACTAAGAAGATATTAAAAATCTTAAAATTACCTACAAACATAATTTTAAAATTATGTTAATGATTAGATAAGTTGCATGAATAAATATTAATTTATTAAGTACAAATAATCAATTCCAACTACTAATTAATCATAAAATTATATATTAGTCAAAGTTTAAGTGAAAATGGATCAGTCTACACCTTGTATTAAGAAATGGACTATCTATGATAAATATTTTAAAATCAGGATTGGAAGGGAAATGGTCTTGCTCTGCAACTCGACGTCAAGCTAGGGCAACCGTGCCCTAGCTGTTGGGACATTTTTTTCTGTGGCTGTGCATTTTTGGTCAGAGGAGCGTGGGATAGCTTGGAGGTTGGTCTGAGGACAAGGGGCAGGTGGTGGTTATTATGAAAATGAAGGGATGGCGCTAGGAGAACAAAACAATATCAGAAGGGGGAAAGGAGTTTTAAGGAAGTGGTAGGTAGTGATTCCTAGAGACAGGACGCCAGCTTTAAAGACTGATCTGGGGCAAGTCAGATTGAAGGATTGCAGGGCAATGGCACTGTGGGAGGCTCAAGAATTTCAAAAATTAATGGATGTTTGGAGCGGTGTGAGGAGCGTCCTAAGCTTGTTATCCCATTTGATATGATTGCAGAGGATGTGGAATACTATTCCAAACACTCATTATACTATAAGTTTTTGGGGCTGAAATTTTCTCTACCTTTTTTGGAAAATTGGGCTCGAAGAGTTTGGGAGCCGGAGGGGGAGATGGAAGTAGTGTTGCTAGCCAACAGCTTCTTTATGGTCACTTTTAATTGCCAAGCTGACAAAAATTGAGTTTTTGAGGGAGGCCCATATTTCTACAACCAGGCAGGTCTCTTTGTGAAGCCATGGCAAATAGGATTCAACCCCTCTAAGGAGCTGCCTAACAGAGTCCCAATATGGGTAAGGCTCCCCTGAATACCGATTGAATGTTGCAGGGAGGATGTTTTACAAATAATTGCTGCGATGCTTGGAAAACCGTAGGGTCATCCTCACAAATCTTGGGTAAGAAAATTATGTCCTTTGCTCGTATTTGTGTTGAAATTGACTTGAGCAGGCCTATACTAGATGCAATAGAAATGAGTGCAGGATCTTATTCTTGGGTTCAGTAGTTAGATTATGAGACTCTGCCCTTTAGATGTCGTCTGTGCCATGAGTACGGTCATCTGGTTAGAAGATGCCCAAAGGTGAAATTGGAAGAATATCAAGATTCATCCTATCCTCAGGAGAAGTATGCTACATCTAAAGACAAGAGGAAGAAGAGTGGGGTAGGTGGTGATAAGGACATGGAGGGTTTTGTGCAGGTTAAGTCCTAGAGTAGAAGCAGAGGGCATAAGCGGTCCTTTAAGGAGTGGCAGGAGGAAGAGATTTTTAACAGATTTGAGATTTTGGAAGAATTGGGTCAACAAGAGATTCACCCTGGTCTTCTTAATGGCAAGAAATTAGGTAGAGATATTGTTCTAGGTGGTACGGTCTCCTCTTCTCTAGTTAAACAAGTAGAGGAAACTCCCTTGCCTATGATTTTGGAGGAGCAAGGAGAAGGGCAGCTTTTGAAAGAAGCGACAGGAGAGGCGAGTTAGGACATAGAGGTTGAGAGATTGTCAACACTACAGCTAGCTATAGGAGGGGAGAAGAAAGGGAAGATGCCTCCTTGTTTTGGAATTCTCCAGAAGGAAGGAAAGAAGGGAGCAGCAGATAAAGGAGTCAAGGCAGGCAGGAGAAAGGATTTGGAGAAGATAAAAATGATTGGGGAGAATTTGGTGGAATCTAGGTCGATCAAGACCCTGGATGAACACTTCTTGAACTCCATGAAATGATTACAATCTCTTGGAATGTGAGGGGCTTGAATAGCAGCCCCAGACAAAAGGCTATTCAGGAATTAGTCAGAAGTAGTCGTCTAGATATTCTCTTTCTATAAGAAACCAAAGTTTCTATGGAATACATGATGGATATAACACCTAAGTTATGGAGGCAAGGTTTATGCCAGTGTATTGGAGCTCACGAGATAGCAGGCAGATTAGCCTATTTATGGAATCCCTACAAAGTACAACCAGTAGCTTGGATCATCTTTAGATGTGTGATATCTATGGTCGCTTTGTGCACGGATTTGAGAGAGTATGTTCTTCTAACAAACATATATGCCCCCAATGATTTGCAAGGTAAGCAAATGATGTGGAATAACTTGCAGGTGCTCTGGAATGAGTATCCCTACCATCCTTGGATCATAGCAGGTGATTTCAATGCAATATTAGACCTTTCAGAGAAAAGGGGAGGTAACACTAGAGTAGAGCCATCCTCTATTCTACTCAGGGATAAGATTTTGGAATTCAACTTGGTAGACATTAAGCCAAGCAATGGTAGATTCACATGGAATAATAGACGGTTGGGAGATGACTGTATTGCAGAGCGTATTGACATATTTCTTACCTCCTGCTTTTGGGTGGGCGGCCGATGGACTCTGAACTTTGAGATCTTAGATTGGTGAGGGTCAGATCATTGGCCAATTCAATTAACCATCTCCTCAGCTCATAGGCAATAGAAACCTCATTTCAAATTTTAGCTTATGTGGTTGAGGGATCAGGATTTGTTTAATCATGTTGCTGATTGGTGGAAGGAGGGTCATCCAGTGATGGGTATGGCAATGTATGTATTTGCCAAACTCCTTCAGTATGTGAAATACCAGCTCTAAAGATGGAATAAGTAGACTTTTAGAAACTTATTTTAGGAGAAGAAGGAAGTGCAGCAGATGATGTATGACATTACAAGAATGATCAGAGAAGATGGGTTGTCTGAGGTTTTTCTAAAGGAAGAGGAGAAGGCTGCCCAAGCACTGGAGGAATGGGAGCTGAGAGAAGAAATATTTTGGAAACTAAAGGCTAGGATTGATTGGCTGTAAGAAGGGGACATGAACACGGCCTTCTTCTTCAATTCGGTCAAAGTAAGGCATCATGGTAATGTGATCACTTCCCTAAGGATGGAAAGGGGAGAGATGGTATTTTATACTAGGGTCATTTATAAGGAGGCAAAATAGTATTTCAGCTCCCTCTTCCATGATAATGGGCTAAGGGATGAGGAGGCAGAGGAATTGATATTATCTAGCATTCCTTCTATTGTTACTCCAGATATGAAGGCGCAGTTGATGAAGCCTATTACACTAGAAGAATTGAAGAAAATGGTTTTTATGATGAAGAAAGGGAAAGCTCCTGGACCGAATGGATTCTTGATTGAATTTTATCAAGATTTTTGGGAGATTATCAAAGATGACTTATTGGCTATTGTTCAAGAGTCCCGGGAGAGCAAACAGATGTTGCAGGCCTTAAATTATACTTTCCTTGTGCTTATCCCCAATGAAGAAGGGGTTGACCACTTTAGTAAATTCCATCCCATCTCTCTTTATAATGTGATTTACAAAATTATTTCAAAGCTGATTGCCAAAAGGTTAAAGGGGTGTTTGAAGGGGCTGATCTCAGAGGAGCAAAGTGGCTTTGTGGAGGATCGACAGATTTTGGATGGGATTGTAGTGGCTATGGAAGCTATCCATTCCATGACCAAGTCAAAGGAGAAGGCTATGTTTATCAATTTGGATATGTCCAAGGCTTACGACAGGGTTCGGTGGTCCTTTCTTTAGAGGAGTTTGGAAGCTTTTGGCTTTGAGGAAGGCTGGATTAGTTGGGTTATGAGCTGTGTTACTTTGACCTCTTTCTCTGTTTAGATCAGTGGTGAGCATTCGAGCCTCTTCAAGGCAACACAAGGAATGCGGTAGGGTGATCCTCTTTCCCCTTACTTGTTTCTTCTACTGGCTGAGGGACTAGGGAGGCAGATGAAGGAGTATACCAGTGAGGGTGTGATACATGGTTGGAGATGGGGAGGGGGTCTTCTAGTTCTCTCTCATCTTCAATTTGTAGATGATGTGGCCATGATGGGCTTGGCCAATTTATGGGAGGCAAGTAATATTTGCAGGTGCGTGGATGCATATTTGGCAGCTTTAGGACAGATGATTAACGAAGAGAAGTCATCCATTTTCTTCTTCAACATGCCTCAGGCTATTTAGTGGAGAATTGGGGACATCCTTTAGTTTCAAGTTGGAAGCCTTCCAATTTTGTATCTGGGGATCCCCATCTCTACAGGTCGACTGGCCAAGGAGTCGTGGCAAGGGATTTTGAACAAATTCAGGTCCAAGGTTAATCATTGGACTCACAGGTGGCTATCCTTTGCTGGTAGGGTCCAGCTGATCCAGTTTGTGGTCCAGGCCCTTCCTATTTAAAGGTGTATGCTACAGGTTGCACCGGTTAGTTTTGTAAAAGATCTTGATGCCATGGCTAGACAGTTATTATAGGCTGACAATTTGTCTACAACCAAGTGGAGCTCAATTTGATGGGATGTTGTTTGCACTTTGAAGAAGTTTGGGGGTTTGGGGCTTAGACAGTCAATGCTTGCTGGCATGGCTATGGAAACAAAGCTATATTGGAGGTGGTGTAATGAACAGAGTAGGACATGGGCCAAAATTTTGTCCCATAAGTATTTGCCTGGCACTTCCTAGGAGGATCTCCCTAGGTATGGTTTATTGGGGAGGGGGTCAGTGATCTGGGATACACTCAAGAAAGGAGCTACCTTGATTAAATGGGGCTTGTTTTGGATTTGTAAAATCGGGAGGAAGGCCAAATTTTGGGATGATTCTTGGGACGGCTACGCCCCTATTGTTTCTCAATATCCACATTTGTCTGCTCTTGCCTAGAGATTCAAGGAGGTCAGCTGGGACAGTGTTGGCAACTTCAAAGCTTATATTTCCCAAGACCAGCTGACGTTGGTGAGGTGGAAAGGAAGGGTGGATTGGTCAATTATAGATATGGATGCGGAGTGCACAGATTTATTTTTGATTCTGGCTGAGCGCAACTATAGTGCCCTTATGGGAGAGGATGAGTTGGCCTAGTTCCTGAACCCCAGAGGTAAATATACTATTTCTTCAGGTTACCAGGTGCTAATTAAAAAAAATTTACCTATGGATGGGGAAGTTCCCTGGTGGCAAAGGGCTTGGAGCAGCTTTGGATGGCCAAAGTGTAATTGCTTCGCATGGTCGCTGGCATGGAACAGGTGCCTGACATGGGAGAACATTTGGAAGAGAGGCTTTGCTAGCCCTTCAAAATGTGTTCTATGTGGGGAAGAGGAGGAGAGCACACCTCACCTTTTTTTATGTCAGTTTACCAGCCAGTTATGGCATGCTTGGTGGGACGTCTGGCGCAGCAACTATGTACACGCCTCTTCATTGGTGGATTTCTGGTCGAAGCAGGGGAAGCCGACCTCTGTATCACATTTTTTGCTTGATGCCTAGTATGTAGGCCCAATTTTCTTACTTTAGCAGGTATGATTAGAGAGAAATTAGAGAATTTTTACTGATATAAAGCTGGGGGTGTAGCAGGTGTGGGGCCATACTTTGAGAATGCTTCAGGAAACAATTAAAGCCAAGAGTGAGATAGTGCCTCCCATGATTAAGGGGGACACTAAGGTGGTTTATAGGCTAGGTTTATAGGAGATCGCGCCTACCTCAACCTATGTAAGAAGAAGTGATGTGGGAAAAAAGTGTATTCAGAGGGTTGGAAGATGGTCACCCCCCAGAGAATTTCTTGAAAATAAATACTGATGGCTTATCGAGGGGCAACCCAGGTCTGGCTAGGATTGGTGGTATTGGCCGTGATGCTTTAGGATCAATTTTTTTCTTCCTCTCGACCTACATGGGAGAACAGACGGTCAACAGGATGGAGGGACTGGTAGTATTATACACCCTGAGGAAAGCATATGAGCTTGGTTGGTGGAGGGTGATTTGTGAGGCTGACTCACAGATATTGATTGACATGATTATGGAGAGGATAATTATGGATGTTAGCTGGCAGCTTTCTGTGGTTGTTCATTAGGTATTACAGATTAGCTCTCTGATGGAGTCAGTGAGTTTTGTCCATATTCCAAGGGAGCGGAATGGGGCAGCAGATTGTTTGGCCAAGTGGGCCTTAGAGAGGATGGCAGGTCATGACGTGGAGGTGTGGGAGTAGTTGCCTGAGGAGGTAAGACAGAGACTGGATAGGATTTTGAGAGAGGATAGGAGTGGCATGGTGACGTGACTGGCTGTGGTTGTCCTCGATGTAATTTAGTGCTTTGGTCTGGGCTTCGGCCTTTGTTTGTATTATTTCTTGGTTTCTCGTGATTAATAAAGTTTTTACCCCTTTTTATTTAAAAAAAAAGTTTAAGTGAAAATTAAAAATTAATAATACAATAAAATAAAATATATATAACATATAAAATAAAAATAATAATGAACATAACACCAAGAAAACTAAGAAGATATTAAAAACCTACTGCTAGAATTGAAAACCATAAACCTAAATCTATAAAAAAAGTTTCAACATGTTAAAGTTTTAATGTTAATTTTTGTGAATGTGTTCATTAAATTGATTGATTTTAAATTTTAAATTTATTTCATTATTATAGATTATATTTTCTTTTCACTTGAAGAAGGTAATTGAAAAATTGTAATTTCTTACGAATGCAATGGAGTTTGAATCCCTTGTTTTAATTTTTTGAGCCTGATTATTGCAGCTAGATTGAATTCATATATCACCATTCAATAAGGAACTTGAAGAAAAGGTGATATAATTTTTAATTAATATGAAACTCTTTAATTGGTGAAACTATAATTTAACAAATTTAAAATAAATACCTTGAAATTGATACATATAAATATTTTTCATATATATGTATTTATACATGTTTATATTATAGGTTGAGAATATCATATATTTTTCATCATTTACATCATGAAATTATTTTTCCACATTATTTGATGCATTACCATATACGTTCACCTTAGAATACTATGAGGACTTCAAATGAATATAACTAAAATACAACTTAAATTCATTTAACCCATGCAAGCATGTGTGTATTATCAGTAATCATTTTTAATTAAATAATTTATAAAAATATGAAAATTATTATAGATCTAAAAAATTATACTTGAAGTGGGTGTGGAAAAATATATTTAAAAATGTATGGAAAAAGAAAAATCATAAAAGGTATATCACAAAGAGTAGTCCAAGAGAATATTATTGTAGATTAAATATAGAAAAGTGACAAGAAATCAAAAGTCATGTTAGTGAAGGTATATCATTTTGTCAATTTTAATAAAAATAGTTAAATTAATTATATAAATGTGTATATCAGAATAATTATGTTAATGTGCATATCAAATGAGCGTGATGTATGCATATTTTAATGAATAATGTAAAATTATTACATAAAAATAAATGATAGAGGTTTAAACTTATATAAATTTATAATTAAAATTTATACATACATTTAAGTGCTTATTATATAAATCTATATCTTTAAATATTTTACTATTAATTTTCTTATTAAGTTTATATAACCATCTTATTCAAAATAGATCTACAAAAGTGAGAGAAAATTTTATTAATGGTAAAATGCACTACAAATATATTACTATTAAATAAACTTTGTTATTCTTGAAAATAATAGTCAAAAGCAAAGTTTATTATTGAAAAAGCTAAAATGTTAGTTTATAACAAATATCCACATTACATTTGAGATTAATTTTCTTCTATGTTTTATTTTTTATCATTTATGTAAATAATTATTATAAATTTAAATAATATTTTAATATTATAAATATTTAATTAAATTATTTATATTTAAAAAACTATGTTTCTATAATCAAATATAAAATTGAAATCTACTTAGATAGTAGATTTGACAAACTTTAATTTCAAATATCTGTTAGATTTTGTTTACGATTAAATATAATTTTTTTTCTTTTGAAATTTATAATAGTTTATTTTAAATAATTAAAATAAATGGTTAAAGCTCATAAGAATGAATAAATAAATAAAAATGTTGACAGTATTTTCACAATTCATGTAGATTATAAGAATGTTCTTGAATATAATTGTGTGATATTTTTTAAATCAACATTTTGGATCATACTCAAGTGATCAATTATTAAGAAGTGAACATAATCATAGATGAATTGCATATTTAAGTCTTAATTAAATTTGGAAGATTCCCGGATGAACTAAATCCCTATTTTTAAAAATAAATTATTATAATAAAAATCTATAGTTAGAAAGAAATACAATAAAAATATAAATATCAATAATTAACAATTAAAATCTAAATTCTATTAAAATGAGAAAGGGAAAATAATTAATATTAAAATAAAAATATTAAAAATAATATTTACAATGATGATAAAAGAATACTTTATATAAGATGAAAATAAAAATTTTAAATTCATATTAATTTTTTGACAAGAAAAAATTACATACAAACACATTTTTAAAATGATGTTAATGACTAGATAATTTGCATAAATAAGTATTAACTTATTAAGTACCAAAAATCAATTAAAACTACTAATTAATCAAATATATATAAGATCAAATCTTAAATAAAAATAAAAAATTAATACTACAATAAAATAGAATAACATAAAAAAATTTGAAAAATGTAAAATAAAAGTAATAATGAATGTAACACAAAAAAAAAATCAAAAACCTACTCCTGTTAAAAATGAAAACCAAACTATAAACCTAAATCTATATATATAAATAAAAAAAAAAGTTTCCAAATATTAATTCAATGTATTAATATCATAGTTGATAATGATAAGTTTTGATTTATAAATAATTATACCAATTTGGTTCTGAAGGAGAAACAAGAGGTTTGCTAATTATGATTTTTATAAAGGTAAAATAATGGTTTTCAATCATGGTTTATACTTAAGCCCCCATTTAAGAATTCCATCTAGTGGTGATAAAATATTTGAATTTCCCTTAAATATTTGAAATTGGCATCTACTAAAATGACAAGTAGAAGAGGATAAGAGCAAATATGCATAACCAGGTCAAGCAACATGCACTCCAATAACCTAAATTTGATGATGCCATTCCAAAATAAGGGTATGCAAATATATTTTCTTGAATTTACAAATAAAATTATTTAATTCCATTGCATTTTTCTTGAAATTATATATATATATATATATATATATATATATATGTTTTAATGTTTCAAAATTTCAACAATTTTTTATATGATATTTTAATAAGCAATTTTTCACAATAAAAAATTTGGTGTCTTCAATGCAAATATGATGCTTGGTATTAATTGAGTGTTATATTAGTACTGACTTAATTATTATTTCATTTTTAATATCAATTGTATGTTCCATAATTTTAGAGTCAACGGAACACCCCATCTCGCTAATGTATGCCATCCCACAAGAACAATTGATTTTTTATACACTACTTCTAAAAGTAAAATCTAAGCAATCCTTGAAATATTTATAATTTTTCTAATTTTTTTGTGAAGTATGAAAATGAACTAAATATTCTTCTTTTTTAATTTATTTGAGATTCTGTTGGAAACTTTCTCCATATAAAAAAGATAGACAACTAAACTTTCAAAACCTACTTCTCTAACACTATTTTTTTTCTTTTTCCTATAATTCTAATTTATTTAAAAGTTTTATTAATATATTTCTTATTCTAAACATTTTTCTTAAAAAAAATCAATTGAGTGAATGAACTCCTCTTCTAAATGGTGCTTATCACATATCCTTAAGGCTCTAGTTGTTAAGGTTTTTAACACCCCAGAATTTTGGGAAGAATGATGATGTCAGTTGGCATAGGACCTTTGTTGGGAGGTGTGGAAGGACAGGGCGGATAATCCAAAATGATATTGACCCGCAAGCAGCTCTATTAAAAGGGGGAGGGAAAAGGTTGTTGACGGATCGAATACCAGTAAAAATTAGAAACTGCAGGACCTAAATTCAGTACAGAGTCGACACAAGCATTTGCTTCGACCTGTTCATGACGTCTAGTCCATGACAAGCATTTACTTTCTCGTTCGCACCTACAGCTGTCTAATCCACCTTCTGACTTATTACTGCCTTCTTCCTCTCCCAACGTCCACTTTATGTGGAATCTGAATCTACGTCTACCACATAATCTGGACATCTTGTAACAGTCTGGCTGTTGTCTTCATCTTAATTTAATAAAATACTTGAGAAACTAGATGAAAACATTTAACAAAATAGTTGAGAAACTAGATGAAAACATTTAATGAAAACATTGGTAGGTTATATTTTCAATGTATTAATTTTTTTAATTGAGTCGGTTCATTTTTAAATTAAGATTGTTAATTTGAATTTACGTTTATTGCATCTTTTTATTGATGTTTTATAAAAATCTAGTTGTTATTTTTATATTCATTTAATAAAATAGTTGATAAACTATGTGAAAACATTTAATTGGTAAGGTCCACTTTCAACACATTAATTTTTTATATTGAGGCCGTTCATTTTTAAGTTAAGATTTTTAATTTGAATTCATTTCAACTATATCATTTTATTGGCATCTTACAAAAGTTTATTTGTCGTCTTCATCTTCATTTAATAAAACAATTGAAAAACTATGTAAAAACATTTATGTGGTAGGGTCCATTTTCAATACTTCAATTTTTTTTCCTTGAGTCAATTCACTTTTAAGTTAAGATTTTTAATTTGAATCGACCTCTACCACATATTTTTATTAATATCTTATAAAAGTCTAATTGTTATCTTCATCTTCATTTAATAAAATAGTTGACAAATCATGTGAAAATATTTACGTGGTAGGGTCCACTTTCAATACATTAATTTTTTTCATTGAGTCTAAAGATTTTTAATTTGAATCTATTTATACCACATCTTTTTATTAACATCTTATAAAATGTTTGGTGGTTGTCTTCATCTTCATTTAATAAAATAGTAGAGAAGTCATGTCAAAATGTTTAAGTGGCAGGTCCACTTCCAATACATAGATTGTTTTGTTGAGTCGGTTCACTTCTAAGTTAAGATTTTTAATTTCAATCTACCTCTACCACATCTTTTTATTGATGTCTTATAAAATTCTAACTGTTGTCTTCATCTTCGTTTAATAAAATAGTTAAGAAGCCATAAAAAAATGTTTAAATGGTAGGGTCCGCTTTCAATACATCATTTTTTTTGGTTGAGTCAGTTCACTTTTAAGCTAACATTTCTTATTTGAATCTACCTCTACCACATCTTTCTTTTAAATAATGATAATATACTTTTGTCTTATAAAAGTCTGACTATCGTCCACAGAGTTCGATTATTTAATAAAAAAGTTGAGAAGCCATGTGCAAATATTTAAGTGGTAGGGTCTACTTTCAATACATTAGTATTTTTTGGGGTTAGGTTGGTTCACTTTTAACGTCATGATATAACCATTTTTTCTCACTATAGAATTAATGGCACCTTATTTTAATAATTGTACTTCATTTATGTACATATCTAGAATTTTAAGGGAAATCTAGAGAAATTTGAAGATGCTAAGTGCAACAATGTATAAGATTTAAACAAGTATATATGAAAATTCAAGTCAAGTTAAAATTTAATAACCATTTTAAATCATAATACATAACTAGGATTTAGAATTTATGCTATTTATATATTCATGGATTTTAAATTGAAACGATTGAATAAAATTATTATTATGAAATAATAATAATTTACATGAGATCACATAGCAAAGCAACCTATTGGAATTTATGGATTTTGAACTAGGAATGAAACTTAAAATGAACTAAAAAGGATTATTTAGGAATATTTCTTCCAATCATAAAAGATATAGTGGCTAAATTTTCTCTAGTTCAAAAGTGAAATTTCTAATAGGCTTGGTGTAGTTGATTTCCTTTTATATAATATGAAGTTTTCAAGCTCTTCACCCAAGTTCAACCCTTAATATGTAAGGCCTACACCCTATAATAATGATTCAAATAGAACCAATGGGCCCATCTGATGGCTTGATATATATATATATATATATATATATATATATATATATATATATATATATATATATATATATACAGAATCTAAAGTATATATTTGTAAATAAAAATAATAAAATATTTTTATTTACAAATATATACTTTAGATTCTTTATATAGTGCAACGATATATATATATATATATATATATATATATATATATATAAAGAATCTAAAGTGTATATATAATATGAAGTTTTCAAGCTCTTCACCCAACTTCAACCCTTAATATGTAAGGCCTACACCCTATAATAATGACTCAAATATATATATATATATGTGTGTGTGTGTGTGTGTGTGTGTGTGTGTGTGTGTGTGTGTGTGTGTGTATATGTATATGTATATGTATATGTATATGTATATGTATATGTATATATATATATATATATATATATATATATATATATATATATATATATATATATATATATATATAAAGAATCTAAAGTGTATATATAATATGAAGTTTTCAAGCTCTTCACCCAAGTTCAACCCTTAATATGTAAGGCCTACACCCTATAATAATGACTCAAATAGAACCAATGGGCCCATCTGATATATATATATATATATATATATATATATATATATATATATATATATATATATGGCCCATTGGTTCTATTTGAGTCATTATTATAGGGTGTAGGCCTTACATATTAAGGGTTGAACTTGGGTGAAGAGCTTGAAAACTTCATATTATATATCATTGCATTATATAAAGAATCTAAAGTATATATTTTTAAATAAAGATAATACCATGTAGATATATTATACTTAAAAGGCTTGATACAACAAAGAATTAATCTCAAATACTTTGGCATTCCAATCAAGTAACTTAGCAAATTACATTAGTAAGAAAATAAATCTTTATTTATTTATTTACTACATATAAATTTATATACTTATTAAATTGTGATTCATTATATACTTTATACTTATTTCTTCTCTATCTTCTTTCCATTTTCATATTTTTAAAATTTGGATGATCCATTTTTCATCAAGAAAGAATTCAAGTTAGAATCAATTAAGAAACCATTTACTGGAACTATATTGTCTGGTGTAACTCTAAATTTCAACACATCTACACAACTATTAATCATTGAAATGAAATTGTACACTTCTCTTTGTATGACATGCTATCTTGCTCTTTATAGACATAAAGGCATAAAATAAATAGTCTTCAATATATTTGTTAGACAATCAAAGAATTTGTAAGCTAAATAACCTTCCCAATTGAGATGGAATTTGGCCATAAACATTATTATTCCAAAGAGAAAGTGATCTAAGGAAAGATATGTTTCAAATAAAAGGAGATATGAGACTGACTAAATCCATAACAATGAGATTCAAGGAAATCCCACACTATCGAAAATGAGAGTAGGTAACCCTAATCTAATTATAGGGGTTGTGATTAGAAGACCAATCATGGAGAGAATGAATGGAGAAGGAATTCATAAAATAGAGAAGAGGAAATTAATAATAATAATAATAATAATAATAATAATAATAATAATAATAATAATAATAATAATAATAATAATAATAATAATAATAATAATAATGATGATGATGATGATGATGATGATGATGATGATGATGATGATGATGTGAGATTTGAACATCCAAAGGAGGAATAAAAGTAACATAGGAACCATCTATAATCTTCAATCTTGGCTTGTGTTGCATCAATCTAGTAGTTACATGTGTGTTGTCTATAGGATTATAACACTTAATGTTTCTACACTAACATATCATGCAAGTCTCCTTGTGTGCTTACTCTAGGCACAAAGAGAAACATTGAGGTATGTCAAGTTTAGTTGGAAATGGATCCATCTACTCTATCAGGTGCACAACTTGCACACACAGGGTTACATAGAATTTTCTCTAGGTTATCCTAACCATACTTAGAAACAAGTGTGCACCCATATGAAAAAAATCATAATAACATTATTCTATCTAAGCATCATCAAACATGAATCCATTAATCCAACATAATAAAAAATTCCATGGCCAAAAATAAATATCAACACTTCAAAAATAGTCTCATTCATAACTTAGTAGTCCATTGTAACAAGGTTTACAAGGTGCTCATAAACACTTTATAATAATACTTATCTAACTAGCTATCTTTCTCTAGTATTGAATCAAAATTTCTTTACTTGCTACTTATTTTCCTTGTCCTTGAATCATCATTTATAAACAACCTTACATGTCATATGGTAGATCTTATGCCACCAATCATTAGATGATGTTTTTTTTACCCATCTGGCCTTTAATTTAAACCTTATCTCAAGGTTAGCTACCTCATCATTTTCCATCACTTATTAATTACCTATCAGAGTTAAACCATCAGCCATAACTCTTATCATTTTATTTCAAAACTATCATTATCTTGATCAAGTATGAAAATGAGATGTGGTCACTTTCATCATTATTTTGACTACCTTTTGGGTATACACTTATGAGTTGGGTCCTATCAGTGTTTGTCTTGATATCAATCTATTAGGTGTCCACATGTATATGCTAGTTTTGTTTTTGCGTGTCAGGATCTATGATCTTGAAACATTATCTTCATGCTTTAATTGTTTATAATTTTTGGGTATGCTAGCCAAATTTTAGGGTCAACATCACCCTACACTAACTTGGTTATTTACCCTTGGACAATTGCTCATTTTTTACCTTTTAGTGTCTTTTTCTCTCTATTTTGATCTGAGTGACTCTAGGTATTAGGCATCTCTTCCTTGTCTTTAACATCATCATGTGTACTAGCTTCCCTTTTCTCCTTCCTACATGCTTCTCCTTCTTTGCATGGTTTCATTATTTTCACTTCTCTGAAATTGATGACATCATCTTACATGACTTTAATTTTAGCATGATTTGTGCCTTCCATTTCCTACATTCCTAGGCATTTTGCTTCCTTTGTAGCATGCATTCTTTCCTTATGGTCCTTTTTCCATGCATCTAGATACTTTCATTCTTTGGTGTTAAACTACATTTGTGTACTTCATTTTCCCACAATTTTTTTATGTTTCTATCATTTTTTTGTTCTTAGGTGTTGCACTCTACTCATGTGTTTCTTTGCCTCAAAAATTCACTATAGATCTCTTTCATCAATGTTGTTCATGTGCATTCAATCTTGGGCTCCATTTCAGCTAACTTGTGCTATGATATTAAGCACTTTTCTTTCTCATTTACGAGTGTGCTTTTCAAATTGGCACGTTTAATGTGATCCTCTTCTAATGCACTCTAATAAATGATGTGCTTTTTATCTTCATTGTCCCTACAAATGATGTCATTTTATGTAGTTATCAATTTTTTTAGTAGTACATTTATCGTGTGTACTTCTTCCCTTATGTATTTTTAGATTTTAAACTTCCATTTCTCTAACACACTTCTTTGCCCCATAATTCTCTTATGTGTTCTTGGGTGCTACACCTCCTTTAATTTTGTGTGCTTCCTTGGCCCATAGGTCATTCATATTGATTTGATCCCAACCCCATGAATTTCCTTATCATTCTTAACATCCCATGTTGTGCTTATCCATATCTAAAATTTTACTTCCCACCGCTTTGCACATTTCCATAGCACACTAAATCATGTGTCTAGTCTTTCACTACAATAAATTCCTTTTTGGGGTTTTCTACTTTGTCTTCCAGCATAAAGCTCGATCTTCTTTTGTTCAAATAGTCACCAAGATAAAAATATATTTTCTTCAATTGTCAAGCCTATCTATATGCCATTTACTACGATAGATTATCACAAAAGTGGCACAAGTACTCACTCACTGATAAACTTAGAGGTTTAGCATAAGGCTTCCACAATAAAATCCTTGTTCGACTCACTTGAATGGAATTATGAGGTTACACACATTATTACAAATCATAATATATAACTATTATATCGAAGATGTAAGTGAACCTATACACCTACCAAACATAAAATTCAGAAGAAAAAATGGCACAAGCTTTATTACATTAAAAATGCATGAGCATGTGCTTCAAGTAGAAAGTAAAATGAGCATTTCTCTGGTACCCTCTTCTCAATTGTCTTCTACTTCAGCCGCTTCAAATTTTACTTCTAGATTTTATTCTAACTCATTAGTGTGAATTTATGTGTCAACAAAGAACATATCCTCATCATGAGAGTATTAGTCATGTCATCCCCATAATACATATGTCCTCATGGCACTTCCAATGTTGGACTCTCCCCTCTACATAAGTTCCTTTTGGCCATCCTTTTCTATTGAATCTTAATATTGTTGTGCCTTTTGAGCTAACACGCATTTGGTTTCTCCATGATAAAATATTTATCCCCCTATACATTTTAGAATCCATGCCGCTTTCACCTTTTGTCTTCACATGCCTTTCATAAACATGAGAACTTAGTTAAATATATCAGCACTTTATCTACTTTCCTATCTATTATCTTCTTGAATTATAATGAAAACTTCTTCAAATCTAAGCATCCAAGTTCACGAATAAACTAGTACTAAACATTATTTTATTATTTCAAAAAAAATGACTATGTCCCAACAACAAAACAAAAATGTTGTGGCTTTCTACTGGCTACTTGCACATTATATGTAAGATTCTAACACTTAAATTTTTTTTACTAGCATATCATGCAAGTACTCTTGCATTCTTACCTAAGGCATAGAGAGGGAAATTAGGGTAGGTTAGCATTATTTTTAAATGAGTCCATCCACTCTATCAACTACACACCTCGCACGTAGAGGGTTACTTAGAGTATTCCCTTGGCTATCCTAAACATACATTGTAAAAATTATGCACTCATATGAATATAAGCAAAAAAAAAACTATTCTATCTAAGCATAATCAAAATGAAGGCATTATTCTGACATAATACAAAATTCCATAGCCAGAACTAAATACCAACACTTCGATAATAGTCCACTGTAATAATGTTTATAGGGTGCTCATAAGCACTTATTAATACTACTCTAGTTAACTCTCTCTCTCTCTCTCTCTCTCTCTCTCTCTCTCTCTATATATATATATATATATATATATATATATTATAGAAGTGTTTTTCTACTCACTACTTATTTTCCTTTTGCTCCTCATGTGCCTTCCTTATATAGGATTTTGAACAACCGTGTGTGTCATTTGCCAGCTCACATGCCACCAATCAATAGTTAATGCTTATATCACCATTTGAAATTATTTAGAACCTCTAATCAAGGTCAACTACCTTGTCATTTTTCATCACATCTCTATTGCATGTAAAATTCAAGTCGTTAACCATAACTGATGTTATTTGCTTCCATAAGTATCATTGACTTGGTTAGGTTTGATCATTCTCTTGAATAATTTTTTTGCATGCACTTATGATATGGATCCTATCATTTCATGTCTTGATAGTTATCTCTTGGGTGCATGCACATATGCTATTTTAGTTGGTGAGCACCATGCTCCATGAGGTGTTAGGACTGTGCTAGTCTTGGTTATACTTGTTGTGTGTGAAAGACAAATTCTAGGGTCAATAATTTTATTTAAAGTGAAAATAGGAAATGATTGTACTAAGATCTATGGGATATCAAATTTTAATCCTTCACTAGTAAAACCAACCACTATTTTGTGTGGTGTTTATTAGTTTACTATTTTTAGCTCTTTTATAGTGAGCCATGGATGAAGGAAAAATTTAAAGGATAGGAGTAAATAAAGACAACACGTGACAATTAGAGGGTTTGTTCATATTATTCAATAACACATTTTTGTTCTTAGTATTTAAAATGAGAGTACCTACTATAATATTAGTCAAATTTTAATATAAAATGTATAACACTTCGTGAGTGGATAGGATAGGATTTCTACACTAAAAAACATTTTGAATAGGAACTTATAGGTACATTAGACATGTTTATTTTTAAAATCTAAAATATAGTATTATGGGTAACATTATCTTATATTAAAAATCTGTATACAACATCAAATATTTATCAAATTACTAGAAAAAAATGTTTGAAAATTACATAATGGTTAAGAATTCTACAGAGGGACTTAGTACAAATAGAATTTATAAAAATGATTTTGATATTGAGAAAGTAAAGGAGATGTAAATTTTACAATTATGATAGTGCAAGTTATTTAAATTATTTAAAATTTGGTTAGTAATATTTATCTAAGGAATCATGATAATTTTGAGGTCCTAAAATAAGTATCTTCTACCTTAGCTTCCCTTAGCTTAATCATATTACTCATTATAAAGGCCCAAAATGACATGAATGTGGCTATGAAATGTAAATTAAATTAAGTATAACATACAAATTTGGTTGCTAAGTACATTTTCTTTTGGGTTTCATATGGTGTCTCTCCACATTGTTTTAGATAGAAGATAAATAATGGAACCAAACATCATGTTGCATATAGAGCTACAAAATGGAATAGAAAGTGGATATATTGGAATCCCAAATTTGAGAATCTAATTTTAATTTATGGATTAAACTATGTTTACATTGATTAGCTTGTGTTTTTGGAATTGGGAAACCAACAACTTAGTCTAGATGGACCTTGGGATGCTTCCACTTTATATTAATTTTTTAGTTAGTCTTCGATGTCTTGATCCTAATTTAAAATTATGATTTTTTTTCAACTAAGTTAATTGCTAAACATTTAAAAGCTAATTATGAGTTATTTCAGATAATAAAACTTTCACATAAGTTTTATTTTTTATGATAAGAGACATTACCTATAATGGTAGTCGAGGGTGGTGGTAGAGTGTCATGTTCGTGAATATATTTATAAAAATGATCAGCCTTAAATTTGACGTCCATTTCAACATTGTATATGGTTTTTTTTCTTATTTATTGAATAATGAAATCAAAAACTCTTGATATCTTGTATATATGGTGAAATTCGGAGCCCACCTTTATTATAAAATATTTTTGAGACTGACAATGTAATTTGAACCATTTTTCACTATAAATTGAAATTTTTGAGGATAAGATGATGGATTTTTTAATCAGTTTAGAATTATTCAATAGGAAAAACTATGTGAGAAATCCAAGATAGGCACTTTGACATTAATACATACAAATCACATTTTTTAGATGGATATATTTAACACATCTAAGCTAGTTTATGATCAAGGTGAGTGTATAATATAATGTCTCACTAATTGCTTGTATTTATGGTTATTTTTTAAAATATTAAAATATTTTATCTAGTTTACATAATATATAACATCAAACTATTTTTACAAAATGTGAGATATGTTAATACAGTGTTTCTTTCACTTCAAGAATAATAGGGAGGTTTTAAGAGTATGACACTACAAATATAAAATAATTTCAGATAAGGATGATTCCTCTCTACTCTAATGCATAAATAAAAGCTTACTATGAGAAAAGAGGAATACTTATAAAATGGCAACATACCAAAATAGAATGAATTATTCTTGTATATCAATATAACACAAAGTACAAAATACAATGATTTCTAAAAGGCAACATACAAAATCTTAAAATTCAATATCACACGAAAAGACATGATTATAAGCACATATCCTATCTCTAATCGAAGCTCAAACTCCACAGTTGGACTCACATAGCACTAAGGTCCTTTGGGGTGTGGTAGGCTAGTAGATTGGAATAGGGGATTTCAAAATACTCTATGGTGCTACCTACTTTCTCACGCAAGTACTCAATTTTCGTAGTAGACCAATGAATGTGTAAGGGGTCCTAAAGAATCAGGAACATGTCATGAGAAGGTAGGTCCATTTTACTTTTCATGCATATATCCTTCATGGGATGATCTATATACTCCATTTATTGACCTAAGACTTATGTGACTAAGAGAAGTTCTTCAAAGTCCTTAAGGTCGGAAGTCTTCTTGTTTTGGCAAACCTAATTTGAGTGTCTTAACTTCAATAAAGATTTTCTCTACCTTGGTTTTTCCTTCATTTTCCCCTCCACCCATTTCATTCCCCCCTTGATAGGCAAATTATGATTCCAAATCTGTTTTCCCTCTTCTCTTATTCCTTCTTCTTCATCTCTTAAAAAAATTCAAGCACTACTTTGTTTCAATTTTCTCTATCCTTAGAGCAAAACTTGTTTGAGCAACTATGAATTTATTTCTTTATACCATCATCTTACACTTCTAGACTTGATTCCTTTATTTTACTATTTATCATTTATTTTTATATCCTACTATCATGGACACCTGAGTTTATACCTTTTTTCATTATTGAGTGAGGTTGGCTTATTACTCCTCACTGATCAATGTTGTTTTCCACTTTTACATTTTTTTTCATTGTTGAGTGAGATGTAGATTGTTACTACTCACTCATCAATGCTGTTTTACAATTTTGTTTAGTCTTTTCACCATTGATTTATTTGCTTACCATATTTTTGACATGTATCCTTGGTTTGACTTGGTGAGTTTGCCTTTATTACTTAAGGTTTACATGTTTGAGTTTTTCGATCTTTAGTAGCCTTGTCTTTTTTATTACCCAATTTACTCTTATTTTTTTACTTGTTCATTTGGTCTAACATAGCACCTGTCACCCTAGCATGCCAAATTTTCCAAGTACATCTTGCCCTCATAACACCAATTATCTTGGATTTCTTACATTTTTTCTCTCTCTTTAGAATAGGTTTCTCGAAAGTAGTCTCTACACCTTCCATAATCAAAACTAATAACACAATAGATAACCATCTATTGATAAAGGTAAGTCAAGGTACATATCATTTACTTTTTAGATTAGTATTACTTTTCAGTCATTTACATTTAGTTATTTTATACTTCTAAAATATTGTAACTTTTTTTAACATCAGCATTGTGTGTTACTATGTTCTTTCTCGAAGCACCATCCCCTATTACACCTTAGTGACACATGATGAGCTTCGAGTGGGTAATATATATACACAAAATATTTTCAAATTTTATCAAATATTGATGCTTTATATCTTGTAGAAGCCTATTGAGACTCAATCTCTATGAGTGCATGCCTTAAAGGGTGCACCATGAAAAGGGTGGTTAGACATTTGATGCTTCACAAGATTTTTGTCTCCTATTTACACATTATTACTAATCCAACCAGCTCCCAAAACCATTCTCTAAGCTATTTCTCCTCCATTATACATTCCTCCAATTTTTTCCTCTTTCCATCCCTCCTTTTCCTACCTTAATCCCCTTTTGGTCTATTGGTTGTACTAAGTCAACTAGATCAAACCAATATAGTTTAGGGGTATTTTCACTTTCTTAGATTTTTAGCCTTTCAACTAACCTAACTCAAAGCTAGTGATTGAATTATCCCTGAAAACACACTAGGTTGACCCTGTATAGTCGACATTTTTTGAAGGATTTAGGGAAAGATCTTCCTATATATACAAGATTTTCCTATATATACAAGATCATTTCATCATTATTTAGTATGTGAAATCAAGAATTATTATTCACTCACACTTTTTCACAATCTAATCTTCCACCATTCTATTTAAGTAGACTAGCTTTGTGGATAAGTCTTGGATGCTTTGGCCTTTCTTAGTTATCCTTATAAACCACAACAACCTCATGCAAAGCTAAATTGGCCAAGGGAGAGATTGAGTCTTGATGGGTTCACATTCAAGTAAGTATATTCTAACTTTATTCTCCTCTCTTTTAGTAGATAGAAGTAACATAAGTGTTGTCTCTACTAATACTATCTTTCATATTCCATGTATTAAGCTGTTACTCATACTTACTTTAATTAAAGTTCCCTATACATATTTGTTTTTTTTCTAACCCCCACTTTGTGCCACAAGCTTTGGTGTGCACTAGATTAGATTTACCTTCTTGTTTATTAAATAGGTGAATGTTTTAAATCTTAAGACTCCATTAGTGTTGTTGTGTGATTATGTTAGCCTGTAGTGTAGACACCTAAATAGTGTCTAACCCTTGGTCACCTTCCACCTTGGTCCATTCCTAACCCATTCCTAAAAACATGCAATTACTAATTTAAAATAATAAACTTATTTTGAATCAACCCCTCTCCTTGGACACATCACCCATGACACCTCGCCTAGGACACCTCACGTTGGACTAATTCCCATCCTATGACTCACCCAAGACCTATTCTTACTTCTCTCTAACCGCCTAACCAACTCTCGTATGTATTTAGCCCAACCTTTGACATTCTCCAACGGATAATGCACTTGGCAGATGAAAAACGGGCTTGGTGGCTCTTTTTGCCCGTTCTAAACCCGCCGATGTTGGTCAAATGTCGGCCGACACCAACGGAATCACCGACGTCAGTTATACTTAACCAAATTTTCTGACCCTTTGAGGGCCCCAATCACAAATCGAAAAATCTCGAAAGCTAATCACAACTCTCGAATCCTCTTCCGACGAAACAAAGTTCTCGTGCTTTTGCTTTTCAATGTTCTAGGCTTCTTGGTGTTCTTGCAAGGATTACCATTCTTGGCAGCACTTTCTAGGCACTAAGGTCTTGCATCAGACATTCTGCACAGGGACTGCATGATATCTCCATCACCAACGATAACTGAAACACAGCTTCTGCACCTTTGCCAATTCATATCACAACTAAGTATTGGTACCTTTTTCATTCTAATATCATTTCAAATATATTAATATTCTGTCGTCTGTCTATTCCAAGCATCCTTGACCCAACCTTCCATGTTCTTCCCAGAGAGGCTGAAAAGCCTTCTCTCACCCCTTATTCCTTTTTCTTTGCCTCTGATACTCCCTTAGTCTCTTTTTAGGCAACATCCTCTGTCCAATCAACCCAGCATAAGTTATTAGAGACCTACAGACCTTCTTAAGACCCATCTAATCAACCTGACTAAATTGCTTTATGGAAAGGCTGAAAGGTCTTTTTCCTGTTTCTCACTCCTTTTCTTGACAAGATTCTCAGTCCCTTAGATCCTAAATAGTCCCTCTAAATCCCTCATAGACCCTCAGACCCTCAAACGAGACCAAATCCATTCTGCAGACCAGAAACTAATCCTGTAACCCGTCCCTGGCCAATTTCCCTAATCGACCTCGTCCACTTCCCCTACCGACGTCGGCAGTCTAACCGTGGTCGGCGACCACCCTGACCGATGCCGGCAATATAACCGACATCGGCGACTGTGTTTAGCAGATTGCAGCTTATCAGGTACGCATTTGTTTTTAGTCTTTTCTTTTCACATCTTTCTTTATTTCTCTTTTCTGTCTCTGTCATATTCTATCTTAAACAGTGGATTGTCATCCTCTGAGAAGCCTTAGCACTTCTAGGACCAAGCTTTTGCTTGGCAATCCACCCTCTTATCAACTAACGTTCTTCGTGTTTTTAGTGTCTATCTCTTTCAGGTGTCATTCCTCCACAGTAAAAGAGGAGTTCTCACAACATTTGGATTACGGTGCACAGACTATATCCAGGTACATACAAGCCTTGACCATTCCTTTTAGTTTCTTATTTTCTCTCCTTTGAATGTGAAAGCAAAATTGCATAGAAACATTCTGGCATGCCTAGTGGGACCCTTAGGGCCTTCCTTGGGTTCCTTTCCCTCTTTGTTCATTTAGGTGCATTAGGTTTCTTCCTCTTCACCTCTTTCTTCTTTTCTAAAAAGACATCATAAGCAGGAATAAAAAGAACTTTTTCTTTCTTTTCTTGCATTTCTAGACTAGTCAAAAAATCATTTTCTTCAACCCTTTATCAAACTTGTTTTCATTCCAACTTAACATTTCGATTTGGGGCTTTAAAATATACTGCATTCCATTTCCTGCTTTCTTGCATTTCTTAGTCCACACTTAGTAATTAGTAAACCGCATATTGAATAAATTGTAGATCACTTGATGTTACACAACCAGACCACGTGCACTAAATTAAACATCAAACCCACTTGAGACAAGGCCCGACTGGGATTTTATCACCCAGTGGATACCTTACCCATCCCGGTGATCCTACTTAGATTTCACCACCAAGGGGAAAGCCCACTCTGTTCTCTGGCAGAGTTTAAACTATAGGGAAAGTATATTTTGGCTAAGCGAAACCAGCTAACCACTGGAATCATGAAGTGAGGGGAACTTGCTCCTTAGCACCAGGCCATGTACGGAACCTAATACAGACTTTTGAGCACCTAAACATACCTGAAACCATATTTAGATTACCTATTATAGGACCCTTCTAACAGCCAACCTCCTCAAACATCACATTAAGGCATAAGCCACACGATCTTAATAAAATTGTTTCTAGGGATTTAACGCTAGGATCTGCCTGTTCTCATCTTATTTTCTATTTTTACCTATTTTTTTGAGTTGGTAAGGATGTCTTCTTCATTTCTAAAAACTTTTTTTTTGAGTTTCTGGAAAACACAGTAACCGACATCGGTCTTGTAACCGATGTCGGCAACTTTTCTGCACCGGCATCGGTGGTCTTCTTCACCGACATCGGTGGTCTTCTTCACTGACATCAATTTTTATACCGACGTCGGTCACTGTCCATTTTCTTTTTTTCAAAAATAGCAAGCTCAAAATCCAACTTTTTGGCTGTCTAAACATCCATTCTAGTTTTCTGAGACTGAAAAAACATAGTTTTTTGAGACCTGACCCTTTCTTGCCTTGAATGGTTTTGACGCGCAGTCAAACCAAGGCCCTTCTTGACCACGCTAGTCAACAACCGCTTCCACCTTCACCATCTATAACCAATCCTATAATGGAGTTCCACTCGGAGACTGAAAGAACTCCTACTCGCCCAACCTCGCCTCAGACTCCTATTGTCCCAGAAAGGGACCAAGATTTCACACGATTCTTGGACCTTAACGTCAAAGCCTTACAACACTATCTCGTGCATAGCCAAATGCGAGACTCCCGAGGCAACCCAATCTATGGGATGTCGACTTCCTTAGTCGAGACAAGAATCACATCAACAGCACCTACAATTCAGCCACTAAACAATCTAGTCAACACCTCCACCAATAACCCAACTATGTCTTACCTTCAAAACGTAGCCACTCCATCTAAACCTACCTCCATGGGGGTTCTGGTACTCCCTCAACCTCAAGATACTCAACCAAACCCCACACCTTTCCAAAACCTACTAGTCTATATCCCCCCTACTCTTGCACCTATCAACACAAGAGTAACTGTTTACCCATCAACAAGTGTGGCTACTCCTCAACCATCCTTGACGGCCCCTATCCAACTTGTGCCTACCAACCCCATAACACAAGTACCCTTGGCTCCAAATTTTGCTCCAATAACCAGCTACCCATATGTTACGTCTACGCAACCAACCACGTCATACGCCCCTCCCAATATCTTTCAAGCGCCTTATAATCTAGGAGGCGCTCCACCCGCCAATCCGTCAGCAGATATCATCAAAATGCTGATGGATAAGATGTCTAGCTTAGAGACCTCCATTTCTGGCTCATGCAATACTCTCTCATACGAGTAGATTTGCAATGAGCCCATTCATCATTCTGTTTCGATTAGACCATACCCCAACCAGTGGGAGCTTCCCAAATTTTCTCGCTTTCAAAGCAACGAAGACCCACAGCAGCACTTACGGGCATTCAGACATGCCTGTTACCTTATTGCCCATGACAATGCATTACTCTTGCGCACATTTCCTATGTCTCTTTTTGGCGCTGCACTTGACTGGTACAGCTCTATTGCCAGCCATTCCCTCTTTACATTTACACAGCTGGCCCAGCTCTTTCTTGATCACTTCTCCATTAACATCACCAAGAAGGTCTCGATCACAGACCTTTACACTATCTGCCAATTCGAGGACGAATCTATAGCTGACTTCATTGCTCGCTGGAGAGGCCTCATCAATTAACTCTCATTTTCCTTACCTCAACCTGAACTTATTAAACTATTCTCCCGAGCTTGCGCCAAACATATTTCTTCCACCTTATGGGTTCAGACCTTCCGCACCTTCGACGAAGCCTTCACAATGGCCCGTAAACTTGAATTACGTGCCATCAAGGAGAATAAAGTCAAGTTACAGAGCAAGAACCCCAACTCTAATACCAATGACTCTTCTTCTTATAAACCTTCATCATCCAATCCTAAGTCTAAAGCTTCAGCTAATGCTGTAGTCATTAGACCTTCGTCCTCTTCAACCAATCAACCTGAGCCATCCACATCTCAGAGTGCCACCCGTCAATTCCAGTAGAGATACGTACAATGACAGTATACTCCTCTTGGAGAATCATACGTGTCTATACTGGAAAAACTTGTTAAACAGGGGATTCTCAACCTCCCCCAGATTCGACCACCGCCACAATTTGATCCCTCACGCGCCATCCATGCATGGTATATGGAAAATGACTTTTGCAATTACCACCGTGTCAAAGGTCATGACACAGAAAACTACAAATTCTTTAAAAACATAATCCAAGACATGCTTGAAAAGGGTGACCTCATTCTAGATAATCCCAATGCACCTCCAAATCAGGGCATCGACATCTTCAAGCAACCATTCCCCAATCATCCACCGACCCAAAATAATGTCCAGACCTTGATTGACAACACTCATGAACACAACATTCAAATGGTCAATACAGTCTCGCCCTTCATCCCCGACTAACCTCAAGAGGTTAGTCCATCTACCAGTCCATCACGTGTGGACGAACCTCTTTCCCCGGTTAGTTCTCCGTCAACCTCTCTCATCTTGGAGGATGCCTCAACCTTACCGGCACCACCGGTCTCACCATCCTCCTTTCTTCTGCCTATGGAGGACCTGACCTTACCTACTCCTTGACCGCAAGTGGAGGGCACCATAATCCCTGCCCTTTACTTGCTTGAGGAGTCACACTCTCCAGTTCCTTCTCCACCAAGAGAAGAACCTGACTCTCCATCTTCTTCAATCAACGACAATCCAGTTATAACTCCCACACACCTTGGGTCCGAGACTACTGCCACACCTAACACATCTTCTCAAGAATCCAAACCTCATCCAACATCCTCTCAACCATTTTTTTGACTAGTGGAGAAAATCGAACTTCTCCCTTCAAGGAAAGTGGAGCATTGCGGATTGTGGGAGCGTCTTAAAGTTCTTCAACATTCCCGTGCCCTCTCGTCTCCTTTTTCCAATCCTCCCAAGGCAGAATCTCCCAAGACTCCCAATAAAGACTAGACTCTCGCTTCTAAACCTGCATCTACCCAATCTAAACCGATCAAGTCACTTGGCGTTCGCCCTGTCTCTACCCTCACTCACCCGGAAGTGAAGGTGGACTTAGACCAGACCTCGACCAAAAGTAGTCTTCCAACCAAGTCAAAGAAGACTGCTAGACCACAGAAGTGAACCCCTCCTCCACCGTCAATTTTGCCCTCCATTTTAGGTCCTCATCCTTCTACCCTAATCGGCGTGCTTCCTACTCCGACCCTTAACCAAAACAAATTACCTCCATTACTTCTTTTGCCAACCACAAGTCAACCCCATCTCAAAAATTTGGCACCTCTCACAAAGAAAGTGCCATCTTCACCTGTCACCACACCACCAACCCAAAAGGTGGTACGAAAACCTTCTTCAACATCCCCCAAGAAAAAGTCACCAGTGCGTCATGCATCAACAAGCACGGACCTCTTAGTAGGTTCATATGCTTTGATATTATGCTAACTTTTGCAGACTTCTAGCATTACCCTTCCTTCTATCAAACCATTCCAACCCCTTGGGTCAAAACCTTCTTGGTTCGATGATACGATGATTTGTTTATACCATCGTACACCAGGACACGATACCGAGACTTGTTGTGCCCTCAAGGCAGTCATTCGCTGTTATATGGAGAAAGACACTCTTCTCCTTGAGGACACTCTTGACCGACCCTCGACACCTTCCCATCCAACCTCTTCAACCACATCAACATCTCACCAACAGGCCATGACCCCTTCTTCACCTCCTATCTTTGAAATTAATGCTATCCATATAACCACTAGGTCACAAAAGGACAAGGCGAAAGAAAAAGCTGCTATTCCTTGGACCTATCCTTTTGTGCAGGCACCTCAACCACCAAAACCCAAGATTTCCATCTTAGGTGTGTCTCAACCCCCTTCTTTAGAGGCAATCAAAGAATCTATGATAAAACAACTTCACCAAACACCTGTGAAGATGACCCTATATGACCTTATCCAAAGCTCCCCCCAGCATCGCCAGGCTCTAATCAAAACCCTACAAGTAGTGAAAGTCCAACCTGAAGACCCTCAACCACTAGCTACCCTAGTCCATTCTTTATCCCCTATCGCCTCTATCACTTTCAGTGATTCTGAAATTCCTACCTCTACCTTGGAAGATCAGGACGCTGCCCTTTTCATCATAGCCTACGTTGATTGAACCCATATTAAATGAGTTATGATCAACAAGGGCGCCAGCATTAATATCATTTCCACCCACGCCTTTGATCAATTGGCTCTTCCCAAGAATTGCGTATCAAAAACTGATGCAATCCTTAGATCCTTTAATGACACCACCACTAACACTATTGGCACTGTTGTCCTCCATATCCGCATTGGTCCACGCATAATCTCAGAGCTCTTCTACATCATTGAGGGAGAATTCCAATATAACATGCTATTAGGGTGACCTTGGATCTGCGCCATGGCTTGCATCCCTTCAACACTTCACCGTTGTGTCAAATTTGAACACGACAAACAAGTCCATGTCATTCCTGCCGACCCATCCCCTTTTAAGACTTGTAACACAACCTATCGCCCAAACGACATTCTTATCCCACTCAAGGCATCAACCCAAACATCGTCTCCATCTACAGAAGCATCAACTAGTACACAAACAGCAGTTGCCACCACATCATCTTCTTAATTAACAACCAAGGACCCCATGGACGATATCTTCCAAAGACTTTCACTGGGGGAATATCGCCTACTTACTCTAGACATGTTCCAGACTCCTTAAGAGAATGGGCAGCTTCATCAAAACCCAAGCTATGACTGTCAGATCAAAATGGTCATTCCTTATGGTCCTCCTAGCCTTCGAACCAATCTCGTCTATGGGGGGCTGGATCAAGCTCCTACTAAATCAAATCCCTCCTCCTCACCTCAAATATTCACATCTGATTTCTCCTTTCTTGGCAACCCCACCTTTGCACATACCTACCTCTATAGGTGTGCATGGAAGGGTTTTGGTTTTGGACACTACGAACAAGGCTCCCATCGGCCTATCGAACCACCCAATGATGATAATGCAAAGAAACGGTATGGACTGGGTTTCCAAGAACCCACTGAGGCTTCCACAAACCTTTGCCCTGAACCAACCATCGACCAACCTCTTCTAGACTCGCCTATTCTTCCATCCTCACCTACGGAGTCGGTGGTTTCCATCCCTCCTAGTTTTTTTTTTGCATAAACACCATCCGCTTGGAACCCCTAACCTATCAGCTCAACGGGGTTCCCAAGTCTCTCCCTCTCGTTTATCCTAGCATGATAGATGATGAATCGACAACCATCAACACAATCCACTGCATAGACAATGATGCCATTCTTACCTATATGGGTGCCGACGATTCTTTCATTCAGCGCTCCCTCCCTTCTAAAACACAAGTTATGTTAAATGAATCAACCATTGACATTAACCTTTCATCTTCTGATGTTCCTCATGTCTTAAAGATTGGTCAGTCTTTAGACACCCAGGAGCAGATCAACTATACCACATTTCTCTCAAACAATCACAAAGCCTTTGGCTGGACCTACGCTGACATGCCTGGCAACGACCCTAACATTGCCACTCATAACATTGTCACAAACCCAGAGGCTAAGCCTGTTAGGCAAAAGCTTTGCAAAATGCATCCTCGTGTTGCACTTCTTGTCAAAGAAGAGCTTCAGCACCTTCTTTGTCTCCTTCATCCAACCCATCAATTATCTGCAGTGGGTCTCTAACATCATTCCTGTCACCAAGGTGACTGGGGGGATCTGGATCTGCACAGACTATCCCGACCTTAACCTAGCTTGTCCCAAGGATGACTTTCCTCTTCCAAACATTGACCAACTTGTTGATCTTATGGCTGGCCATGAGATGTTATCACTCATGGATAGATTTTCAAGATATAACCAAATCCTGATTGCACCAAAAGACCAGCACAAAACCACCTTCATTACACCATGGGGAAATTTTTGCTATCGAGTCATGCCTTTTGGTCTAAAAAATGCAGGCACCACATATCAGCGTGCCATGACTTACATCTTTCACGATCTCTTCCATAAAATCATGGAGGACTATGTCGATGACCTGCTTGGCAAGTCTAAGCTTTGTCGTGACCATTTGACTATCCTCAAAATCATCTTCTCTCGCCTTCTTCAGTATTAGGTCCGTCTTAACCCCAAGAAATGCGTCTTTGGGGTCCTCTCCGAAAAGCTCCTAGGATTCATTGTCTCTCTTCGTGGCATCGAGATAGATCTTTCCAAAATTTGCACTATCCTCGAAATGCCACCTCCAACTAATCTCAAGCAACTTCACAGTCTACAAGGAAAGCTCCAATCCATCCGCCGCTTCATTTCGCAGCTTTTTGACTGTTGCCAACCCTTTCATCACCTCCTCAAGAAGGACGTCTCCTTTAAATGGGATAAAGATTGCCAAGAGGCTTTTAAAGCCCTCAAACACTATTTGGTTTCTCCACCAGTCCTTATTCCACCAAAAGATGACCAACCCTTCTACCTCTACATCTCAACAACCAATCATTCGTTAGGTGCCATGATCGCGCATCGAGACGAGCAACACCGTGAGCAAGCAGTCTACTACATAAGCCGAACACTTGTCGACTATGAAACTCGGTATACTCATACTGAGAAACTCTGTTTGGCATTAGTCTTTGCCACTACCAAGCTCCATCACTATCTTCTCAATCACAAAACCTTTGTCGTCACCCACACTGATCCTCTTAAATACATGCATTCAAAACCATATCAAAACCAACGTATGGCTTGTTGGCTCATGCTTCTTGCTGAATTTGACTTAGAATTTGTCCAGCAAAAATCTATAAAAGGGCAAACAATCATTGACCAACTAGCAGATGCCCCTCTTCCTGACAATCAACCTTCTCAGTGCGAGTTTCCCGATGAATCTATCGCCACTCTCTCGACTGATGACACATTCTACCAAATGACGATGTTTTTCGATGGCTCTAAATGTCAACTTGGTGGGGGTGTGGGGTTCATCCTCATTCCACATGAAGGTGAACCCATGCCTCTGTCTTTCAAACTCGACTTTGAATGTACCAATAATATGGCTGAATACGAAGCCTTAATTTTGGGACTTCAAACTGCCCTTTCTTTAAACATCACGTCCATCAACATCTTCGGTGACTCACAACTTGTCGTCAATCAAATCAATGGTTCATATCTTTGTAAAAATGAAATTTTACAAAGGTACAAGCACCGTGTTCACACTCTTCTAGCATCTTTTGACCATCACTTATTGCAGACTGTTCCTCGATCTACGAATAAGTTTGATGACACCATGGCTTCCCTCGCCTCGCATATTCCTTCTTCATCATCATCCTCATCAAGAATTTATGTCATGGTACATCGTGTGCCATTGCATTCATACATTTCCACTAACATCAATCTCATCCACACCATAGACTCTAGTTCACAAGATGTATGGTATAAACAACTTGAGGACTACTTGGCTCATTCTCTCATTCCTCCCAACCTCTCTAGCAATGCACGACAGGCTTTCATCAAGCGCACCGCTCGCTATACCATGCTAGGGGGCCTTCTCTATAAAAGAGGTTTTGACGGCCTTCTTCTTCACTTTTTAAACTCCACTGAAGCTTCTCATGCTGTTAAACAAGCCCATGACAGGATTTGTGGTGGACACTTCAGTGGTAACTCGGTTGACAAGAGCATCCTTCTCCTAGGTTATTATTGGCCCACTCTTCATCAAGAATGTAGCGATTATGTTCGGTGTTGCATCAAGTGTCAGCAGCATGCTAACTTGCTTCATCTCCCTAGTCACTCCTTACAAGTCGCTTAGGATTTCTGGCCTTTTTCACAATGGGGCTTATATCTCATCGGCGAGATTAACCCTCATTTGTCTCTTCATCATCAGTCCATCATCACTGCCACTGAGTATTTCACTAAATGGGTGGAAGCTATTCCTCTTGTCTCCATAAAATCCGACAAGATTGTCGACTTCATCAACACCCACATCATCTGTCATTTCAGTGTTTCTCACAAAATCATCACCAATAATGGCAAGTCCTTTAAAAACAAGACCGTCCAAAAACTCTGCGACTCATTTGGCATCAAACTCAGCTTTTCTTCGCCTTACTACCCACAAGCAAATGGGCAGGCCGAGGCTTCTAACAAAATCCTAACTAAAATTCTCATGAAGGTGGTCAATGACATTGGAAGGGATTGGCATGTTCAAATACCCTTCGCTTTGTGGGCCTACCGTACTAGCATCTGAACCTCTACAGGTGCTACCCCTTTCTCTCTAGTGTACGGAATGGTGGCTGTCTTACCTCTCAAAGTACAGATCCCGTCTCTTTGCATTTCACTCCATGACATTATTTCTAATGATGACTTTCACCAAGATCGATTATCTCAACTTGAGTTACTCGACGAGCGTCGTCTTGCTGCCCTCAATCATCTCCATGTCTATCAAAATTGCATCAAATGAGCCTATAATAAAACTCTGAGAGAATGAGATTTCAATATCGGAGACCTCATCCTCAAAGAGAACCAACATGTGACCAATATGGAATGGAGTAAACGAGGCAAATTTGCTCCTAATTGGCTCGAACCTTATATCATCACGCACAAGTATGGATCAGGGACTTATCGTCTGTCTTCTCTTGAAGGCCGACCAAAACCTGAGCCCCTTAATGCTTTGCATCTGCAACCATTCTACTGTTAGTCGAGTACTCGTCCACTTGACATTTAACTTGAGCTCATCCCTTGAGCAATCTTTGTCCTTTTAATCCTCAATCCATTCCACCCTTTTTCCCTTAACAAAATCCTCTACAACCCTTTTATGACATATGGATGCTTTGTCCTAATAAAAGGGAGCCCTTGACCTTCTATAAGTCTTATCCATGACTCAATATTCTATCAAAAATAAATCAAGATGTCAAAATATCCAAGGTCACAAAATCAAATCAAAAAGCAAACTGCTCCCTCGAAGGACAGCTGTAATATCATTGCTGTAGCTAATAGACTGCTCCCTCGAAGGACAACTATTCAAAAGCCCTTAAATCTATAAAGCAAAGTATAGACCACTCCCTCGAAGGATGGCTATGACTAAATCTTGCTACAAACAACACTTTATTAGAAGCTTCCCGCATCGATTAGCTTCACAAATGACCACCAAACAAATGACATCTTTATGTGGACTTCCCGCATTGATCAGTCCGCTCTAAAAAAAAAAAAAAATGGGTCATGGACTTGACTTGTAGTTGTCTCAGGGTCTCATATAAAAAGGGGCAAAGTTCTCCATACTCTAAAATGGGTTACCCTTTCCTCCTATCATATCACCTACTCAAGGGACTTCGAGCTCACTTTAATGTCAAAGTGATTTGATTACCGCTCTAACATAACTATGGTTAATGATGCAATGCATAAATGGGGCTCTTGGTTCTAACAACCCTATCTATGTTGTCATTTTGGTCCTTATCAATAAAAGGGCACTTATGCCTTTTACTTTCTGCTTACACTTTGGTCACATTCAACCACATCATTTGTCAAGATGATTCAATTCGACTCTTTTCAAACCACTCACATAGCCTAATCATTCTGGTTTCCATAGACATCAATACACATGGAAACTATCAACCACACAATTTATGTAAAGCATAAACCATTACTTGCTAAAACATAAATCGACCTGCAATTCATTTTTAGCAAACGTCCATCACGAATATGGATAGTTGCTAGGGATGAAAAACCCTGACCAATGTCACAGCTTACACCATTTGGAAAAGGCTGTAGCATCATCTCCTCCTTGTCATTTCAAGCATGTACCCTCAGACATATGGGAAATGCTATATCCTTATCATGACCAAAATCAACCACTTCAATATTTTTCCTCCCTTTTTGGGAGAACTACATTGGCCTGAGGCCCTAATGACAGGGGCTATGTAGGCAGCACTCAGTTGACATGGGGTCTTCTGGGGTTAGCTCGGCCATTTCCTTCATCGCATTCCTTCATCCCATTTCCTTCATCGCATTTCTTCCATCACATTCTTTTGTCACCTGCCAATCACATCACAAACAAGCACATATTTTTTTATAATAATTAACATTAATTATTTTCATCCATATCATTAATCATTAATCTTAATCATACATCCATCATCATATAAACACAACAATGTCAGCATCATAATCCTAAACATCAAATCAAAACATGTATCAAATCAAAATAACATAGCACATCGACAACATTTTTCATAAACACATCCTAACTCATGTCAATGCTCAAATATCTCATCATATATATATATATATATATCAATGTTTATACAATCGCACAAATCTGTGCCTCTGTCTCTCTCTCATACATCTCGCATCATCGGCTCGCAGGCTGGTATATACATCAAAAATAAATCTCAAGGTCTGCTCTCAAGGCTGCGGCTGTGGTGGTGGTGGCGGTGGCTGGGAAGATGTTGTATCCTCTCCCCCCTCTGATCTGTGCCATCTACGAGACCCAGAAGTCGTCGCTCGAGACATAAACCGCTATCGGCTCTGCTTTGCCCTCATCTCTGAGTATCGTTGTATCTGAGGGAACCCCCTGATGGCCCTCTCATAATAAACAATCTCATCTAGCGCATCACTATATCTAACTAGAGATACAGTCTGCGGTGGACCCATCTGTCCTAATCCTGTGCCCTGTAATGACCCCTATGGCTGTGGCTGACCTAGCTGCACCGATGCTGACTGTCTTGGCCCCTGTGAAAATACCAGCTGCTGTGATGGCTGCTGCATCAAACCCTTTCCTCTATAGACCTGTCCTGCCACTGCCTGTGCCTAGGCTATGATGAGCTATCCCTGTAGCAGTGTGACCTGATCCATCAACACTGTCACTCAACTCGTCATCTCTATCAACTGCCCTGTAACCCCTACTAGCTATCCTTGCAAAACTATGACCTAGGCCTGTGCTGCATCCCTCTCCTGCCGTGTGGTGTCCCTCTCCTCGTGGGCTATATCCCACTCCCTGGTAATGGCCTGTGGATCTAGCTGCGGCCCTACCTGTAAACCTGTGTACTGCCCTACCCACCACACTGTGTAGGCCTCTGTATAACCTAGGTCAGCCACCCCAGGTCCTGCCAGTAACTCCTCAAAATTTGGGCCCTCTGTCTCCTCTAATAGTGGGAGTGGCACCTCAATGTCATCTCATCTGTACAGTGGAAATGCTAGAGGTATGTCCTGTAGCAGCCCGTACTGGCACCACACTCTCTCTGCTGGCACTCTCTCGAGCTCACTGGCTCGCCTGCCCCTGACCCATCTCAAGATCTGCACACCAACCAGCTGATCTCCCTGGCCTCTTAATGCTGGATAAACCAAGTATGGTCTCCAAATGATGTCTGCAAGAATCAGGGCCTCCAGTACCCCTCTGTAGTGGTCAATGTCCCTGATCACTCTGTCTACCCGCGTCTGCGCCATCACCTCGTGCCACCACCTGAAGTCGGCCAAAATCACCACTGGGAGGCCAAGAGGATGGGTAACCACTATATGCTCATAAGCCCAGCAATGTAATAGGTGGCCTACGCACAAACTATATCACTGCCATTGACTGATACCCCACAGCTCTCTATACACCTGGGCCAAAAACACTGGTGCCCAGGTGAACACTGTCTGCTGCTCTATCATCTCAAGTAAAACTCTGGTCATAGCAACTAGAAACCTACCACCCTCTACATCTCGTAATGTGTATACTATGATGCCTATCATCATCAGCATCGCTAGCTGATGTGCATCCTCATTTTCAACGTACAAAGGCTCATACGTAAAGCTCACTGAGTGGTAGCTCATCTCTGTGACGTGCTCTCCAAACAGTGTAACCATGTGAATGTCGTGCACCTCTCTCGAGCATGCATAAAGGTCTACTCTGTGTACTGGCAACTGAAAAATTTGGTACACATCCTCGACTGTGACCGTCATCTCTCTCGTGGGCAGGTGAAAGGTGTTGGTAGAATGATCCCACCGCTCGATCAGCGCCACCATCAAACTCACACCTTGTGCCACTCTGTAGTAGCATCACAGCCCACCAAGTCTAACTGCGCTCATCTGCACCCACTCCTCGACTGTCACCCCTCCACACATCTACGTCAACAATGTCGGGAGGTGATCCCGCAACATCAAAGTCAGTCGCGCCTGCATCCACCCAAGTCAATCTCATGTTAAAAAGCTTTTCCTATTTCACTATCTATGCCTAACCCAACCCCCGAGAAGCCCTTGGCATAGCTTTGACCCCTCCATTTAAACATTTTTCATTCCTCTTTTGACCAGGTAGCCAATCGACATCGATTAGCGTGCCGATGACGGCACTCACCTAACCGATGCCGGTCACTTAGTGACTGATGTCGGTAGGTTAGTGACTGACGCCGGTCACTGGTCGGTCGATGCCGATGGAATTGCCGACATCGGCAATTGGTTCAGCCCTAGGGCCGAACGGGGCGAGCCTTAAAAATTAGGGCTTCCCCTTTTATCCCCCCTATACCCCCCAAAACCCTCTCAAAGACTCCTAACCTCTCCTACATCACTTTCCCACCCTCCTAGCTACCCTTCCCCCTCATTTTTTGCCCATATCAACAAAAAATGCAAAATACAAATAAAAACAAAAATTTAACTAAATGGGGCTTAAAAACCCTCTTACCTCGTCTCAACGTCACCAGCGTGGTGGCACAATGGGAGCCGCTGGTGGTGGACCTCTCGCGGGTCCTCTACTGCCCTCTGCCATCACTTCTACCCTTAACTCCTGCTGGCCCACCGCTGATTCTTCAACCTCCAATCCAATTCCACTCTCCTCCCTCTCTCCACCAATCTCACTCTGCCACCTCGCACCACTAATTCACTCACTATCAGTCACTTTCACTCCTCAAAATCTAGAGCACTTTTTTCTCTCTCAGTCAAATAATCACAAATGACTTTTGGTGGGTCGCCAATCCAGTTTTGTCAGATTTGGTAGGCTACCGACATCGGCATCTGTATGCCCTAATTCACCGACGTCAGCATTTGTGTGCCCTAATTCACCAACGTTGACCGATATCTACCGACATCAGCCATTTTTATCTATCGACGTCAATTTTTGTCACCGACGTCGGCGTCCTTCCAACCTCCTTTTTTCTCCGTTGCCCCAAGATCATGCCCCCAATCAGTCAGTCCTCCAGACCACGTCATTTTGACCCCCTAGGGCACAATGGAGATCCCTTTTGCATCCATCCATCGACCACCTGACCTTGGAGATCATGATCATCTCCTCTAACCGCAACTACTTCCAAAGCAATTTTTCCTTGGTTGTTTTTGCATATATGTTACCTCATGATTGGTTAGCAAAATTGTGTGCACACTTTTGCCCTTCACAAGTATAGGATCGCAAGCCAGTTGATCCACACTACTTATGACATTTTCATGATTTCGAGATCACTTCCTAAGCCTGGGATACCTGGAATACGATGACCATTGGAGCTTCAGCTTAGATTGAATAACCTAATCAACAGATGACTAAATGCTGGGGCCCAGTTATTTCAATTTTTGCACTCCTTGACCCTCGACCTGTGATAATTTGACCTGACCATCCTCGTGAAGTGGTGTATGTGCAATCACAACTTTTGTAGCGTTCTCACTCTATCTTCACCCTTTTCATCTACTCTCTGTCAAATCAGCACCTGATTCTAGGTTCCCTTCTCTCATCTACTGCTTTGAGGGGGGATACCTCATCCATAATCGGAGCAACCAACCCTCGCCTATTTTTGTCTTGCAGTTCACTTGAACAACCAACAAGACAAAATCAACCTTATCCCATACCTGGGGCAACTGACTCTAATTTTGTCTTGCAGTTTGTTTAGAGCAACAAACAAGACAAAAAGGGGCAAATGTAGACACCTAAATAGTGTCTAACCCTTGGTCACCTTCCCCCTTGGTCCATTCCTAACCCATTCCTAAAAACATGCAATTACTAATTTAAAATAATAAACTTATTTTGAATCAACCCCCCTCCTCGGACACATCACCCATGACACCTCGCCTAGGACACCTCACCTTGGACTAATTTCCATCCTATGACTCACCCAAGACCTATTCTTACTTCTCTCTAACCGCCTAACCAACTCTCGTGCATATTTAGCCCAACCTTTGACATTCTCTAATGGATAGTGCACTTGGCAGATGAAAAATGGGCTTGGTGGCTCTTTTTGCCCGTTCTAAACCTGTCGACGTCGGTCAAATGTCGGCCGATGCTGGCGAAATCACCGACGTCGGTTATACTTAACCAAATTTTCTGACCCTTTAAGGGCCCCAATCACAAATCGGCGAATCTCGGAAGCTAATCACGACTCTCAAATCCTCTTCAGATGAAACAAAGTTCTCGTGCTTTTACTTTTCAGTGTTCTGGGCTTCTTGGTGTTTTTGCAGGGATCAGCATTCTTGGTAGCACTTTCTAGGCACTAAGGTCTTGCATCAGACATTCTGCACAGGGACTGCATGATATCTCCATCACTAGCGACAACTGAAACACAGCTTTTGCACCTTTGCCAATTCATATCACAGCTAAGTATTGGTACCTTTTTCATTCTAATATCATTTCAAATATATTAATATTCTATCTTCTATCTATTCCAAGCATCCTTGACCCAACCTTCCCTGTTCTTCCCAGAGAGGCTGAAAAGCCTTCTCTAACCCCTTATTCCTTTTTCTTTGCCTCTGATACTCCCTTAGTCTCTTTTTAGGCAACATCCTCTGTCCAATCAACCCAGCATAAGTTATCAGAGACCTACAGACCTTCTTAAGACCCATCTAATCAACCTGACTAAATTGCTTTATGGAAAGGCTGAAAGGTCTTTTTCCTATTTCTCACTCCTTTTCTTGACAAGATTCTCAGTCCCTTAGATCCTAAATAGTCCCTCTAAATCCCTCATAGACCCTCAGACCCTCAGACGAGACCAAATCCATTCTACAGACTAGAAACTAATCCTGTAACCCGTCCCTGGCCAATTTCCCTGACCAACCTCGTCCACTTCCCCTATCGATGTCGGCAGTCTAACTGTTGTTGGCGACCACCCTGACCGACGCCGGTAATATAACCAACATCATCGACTGTGTTTAGCAGATTGTAGCTTATCAGGTGTGCATTTGTTTTTAGTCTTTTCTTTTCACATCTTTCTTTATTTCTCTTTTCTGTCTCTGTCATATTCTGTCTTAAATAGTGGATTGTCATCCTCCGAGAAGCCTTAGCGCTTCTAGGACCAAGCTTTTGCTTTTCAATCCACCCTCTTATCAACTAACGTTCTTCGTGTTTTTAGTGTCTATCTCTTTTAGGTGTCATTCCTCCACAGCAAAAGAGGAGTTCTCACAACGTCTGGATTACGGTGCGTAGACTATATCCAGGTACATACAAGCCTTGACCATTCCTTTTAGTTTCTTATTTTCTCTCCTTTGAATGTGAAAGCGAAATTGCATAGAAACATGTAGGCTTTGGAACCCTTCCTAGCATGATAAGTTGTGATAATTGATCCCCTAATCAAGTCTAGAGGATCCTCATATTAGTCATACTACTGCTTACCAAGTGTATCCCTAATCAGAAGTGTAGGTATGCTTTATCTTCTATAAGCTAGGATTGATTATTAGACATGTTGTTTTTTGATTGCATATAGTTACAATATTCTTTGAGTTCTTTAGTGAACTTGATGTTAGACATAACATTATTGATGTGTTGATCGAATTCTTCTAATTTTTTTCTAAACCATGTGGCCAGTTTACATGTGTGTCATCAATTTATGTTTTCCACCATGTCAGTTTAAGAGGGAAAGAGTGGAGAGTTATCTTTAAAAGACTCCATGAACAAGATGGTAACAACTGGAGAAAGGGGTGACCCCATCACAACTTTTATTTGTTCATAAATCAAACTCCTAAAAGTGAAAAAGGTTAACCTTAAACAAAGTTAACTAAAGACTTCATTTCTTCATCAATGTGTCTACTCACCCCTATGGTAACTTCCTCAGTAGGAATTTTTGTGAAAAAATACACTACATCAAAGCTAACTAAAATGTCCTTATTAAACACTTTCTTATCTTTAATCAATTCAACAAAATCCAAAGAATATTTAATGAAAGAAGTTTTTCTAACTAATGATTTAATGTTTCTAGCAAGAAAGGAAGCTAAAGAATAAGTAGTGAATCAATGGTATCTACAATAGGTTTCAACAAAGTCCCTACTTTATGAATCTTAGAGGCACCATAAATCATACGAATAATTTTTTTTTTGGTAAGAAACTTTTCTTTGAATTGACATCTAAAGAAGAGATATTAATCATTTTTTAAACTATTCTAAACAATTTAAAAATTGAATTAATCAAATGCTAACTATAACTCTTACTGTTTTGAAGATAGTCTAACATCTTATACTTCTAGTCAACCTTATCCATCATAATTGTAACATTACCTTTGTCAATATTAATCATAAAAAAACTTTCATTAGAGTTAATATTTTTTTAAGCAGTTCATTCTACCTTAGAAATATTACAGATAAGGGATTTGGCTTTCTTTAATATCACGACACAATCTTGTTTCAATTCTTCAACAGTTTCAATTGAAATCTCTTTTAAAATATTTTCAATGTCCACTTAAAAAATATTTTCTTGATATATTATTAGGTACAGATGCAAAATTTAAACCCTTTATAGAAATTGAAAGAGTGGCGATCATTTTTTTTTTAAAGATTGATAAATAAACTACTAATTTGGTTTCCCAACCATCAATCACATTGGAAGAGGACCTTTGTTGTTGACAGATTGAATACCAGTAAAAATTAGAAATTCAGTAGAGTCGATGCAAGCATTTGCTTCGACCAATCCAGTACTTTCTACTTCGCACCTACAGCTGTCTAATCCTATATATATATCCTAAATTATCATTTCATTATATAAAGAGTCTAGATTATATATTTTTAAATAAAGATAATAATATGTAGATATCTTATACTTAAAAGGCTTGATATAATAAAGAAATACTCTCAAATATTTTTGTATTTCAATCAAGTAATTTAGCAAATTATATTAATTAAAAATCAATCTTATTTTTTTATTTACTACATATAAATTTATATACTCATTAAATTGTGATTCATTACATACTTTTTACATATTTATTCTCTATCTTCTTTCCATTTTCATATTTTTTAAATCTGCATAATTCATTTGTCATCGATAAAAGAATGTAAGTTAGAATCAATTGAGAAACCATTTACGAGAACTGTATTGTCTAGTGCAACTCTAACTTTCAACACATCTAAACAACTATTAAGCATTAAATGCAGTTGTACACTTCTCTTTGTATGACATGCTATCTTGCTCTTTATAGACACAAAGGCATAAAATAACTAGTCTTCAAGATATTTGTAAGACAATCAAAGAATTTGTAAGCTAAATAACCTTCCCAACTGAGGTGGAATTTTGCCATAAACATTATTATTCTAGAGAGAAAGTGTTATAAGGAAATATATATTTCCAATAAAAGGAGATATGAGGCTAACTAAATCCATAACAATGAGACTCAAGGAAACCCCACACTATCAACAATGAGAGTAAGCAACCCTAATCTAATTATAGGGGTTGTGATTAGAAGACCAATCATGGAGAGAATGAATGGAGAAAGAATTCATGAAATAAAGAAGAGCATGTTAATATAAATTTTAAGAAAGAGAAGAACATGAGATTTGAATAATTCAAAGGAGGAATAAAAGTAACATAGGAACCATCTATAATCTTCAAACTTTGCTTGTGTTGCAACTATCTAGTAGTTACATGCGCATTGTCTATAGGATCCC